>JAPMOQ010012849.1:2153357-2175189 GCA_026543055.1 Argiope trifasciata
ATACACACACTTAAGATTGTAATAAAAAAAATTTTTGTTAGGATTCAACTGTGGCTAAAATTAATAAATGAAATGAAGCCAATTTCCTTTGAGAGTTGTGGTGGGCGTAAGAGGACGGATTCGGTAACAACTAATTGCACTAGAAGATGCCGACAGAATATCTTGTCCACAAGGAAAGTCAGCATATTGGAAATCTTGAAATTGATTAATAAAGCCTTATTTTCTGTGTGTTTCGTGGAATATGTCATTCATTTTTAAATGTGCTGTTTATTCATTTGAGCATTCACGAAATTTCATATAATTTCTTTTTTATGCATTCATACTCACTTGTTTTCGTTCTAACAATTCCAAAGTCCTTATAACTTGATTTCTAGTTTCTTTCTTTCTTTTTTTGTATTAATTTCCTTATGACTTTGATAATCTGTACAAAGATAATCACTTTGAACTTCAAGTGTTTCCAAATAGAAAAACTTTTTAATTCACACACAACATAGTTTAAAATGGCATTAATTATAATGGTATTTGGCTGATTCGGACTTAATAGCACAAAGAGACATTGTTATACTATACTGCGCTAGGCTCAAATTAATTCGGAATGATGACAAAACTGATTTTAATCCAAGAGTATTGTATAAAAGACAAACCAGATCCAAATTAGATGTTAAAAATCCAACTGACTTTGAAAATAGAAATTTGGCAATGTTAGGTGTAATACAATTCAATGCTGGCAATGTATTGGAAGCTGTTTCAAGAAATGATTATGTAATGAATAAACATTGAAGGGCCGCAGTAGCCTGTTTGGTAGAGAGTCAGTCTTGCCACCGAAAGTTAACGAGTTCTGTCCTTGTCTCGGCCAAAGACCACCGTGTTGGCTGATGGCATTTGGGGCACATTAAATAGGTCGTGACTGCAGAGTCCTTCAAGTTCAGATAACAAATTATACCTCTGAGGGTACTGAATCAGGGATGAGTCGATCTCTGATTTGGATCTAAATTCTGATTTGCAGATGGATGAATAAGTTCGACCTGTTCCGAAGCCGAGACCTTACCACCGGGCCACCGCGGCCCGTGAATGCAAATAGGAAACTCTTTAACCAGTAACAAATATCAACGCATAAGTTTCAAGACGAAACTACGTCGTTATGTCCTACACTGACAAATACATCTTACAATAAACAATCTATCCTTTCACACAATTAATTTTTAGAATATTGAGTTAGTCGTTGCACCCTTGCTCTAAAATGGATAATATTCAGATTCGTATTCTTTAGAATGCGTAATTCAGATTATGCATTCATAATATTCAGAATGCATAATATTACGATTGTATATCCTTATGTATAATTTTTTCTTCTATTACAATGCTTCCAATCACTACACTGAACTGATGGCATAATTTATACGTGGAACTGACGCATAATACGAGAAAAAAATTCCATATGAACACCAGCATGATTACATCTTTTATTATTCAACAGCTTCGTAATACCAAGGGTAAAAAAATGACTTGTATATTATCTCGGCATGAATAAGCTTCTCTAATAATTCAGAGACTAACAAACATTCGCCTAACCCCCGAAATGAGGAATGTCTTCGATGCCAAAGAACAGCATTCGGCGACGCGACCTTTTCATCCATTATTGAGGAATGCCCGAAGAAATCCTTTCGCCGGATCGCCAAATAAATCGTTTGGAGATGACATGTGACACCGACCGCCGAAAGAGATGAATTCCATACACGGCCCACGGGACAAGGGATTGCAGGGATTATTTGTTTTATTTGTCCCTCCCTTTATGGAACGGTTAGGTGTAAGTAGGTAGTGGCATAATCAAGGGGGATGATAAGGTTTGGGGCAGGGAATTTTGTCTTTTCTTTTCGGCACAGGTCTTCAATGTTTATCACTTTGGTCCGAAGCTTTTTCACAAAATTAGCCACCCTTGGCGATAAGTTTGCTCGCCAAGGTTGATTATTCAAACTATTTTTACTGTTAAAAGTTTAATATGGAATGATTTAAAAAAAAATCCATAGTATTATTTCATTTAAGGCTGAAGAAAAATGAATTTAATTGAATAAGTCGACAACAGATTATAGAAGATGCAAATTAAGAAGAGCATATCTGAAAGAAATAAAAGCAAAAGTGAAAACTGTGCTTCAAAGTTAGTCAAAAAAAAAAAAAAGATTAACATTTGCAAAGTCATGAGATTGAATGTTTTGATGAAAGAGTTGGATTTGATTATAATGTAAAAGCATTATCCCAGATTTGCATCAGATTCAATTTTTAAAAAATAATTCAAAGTAAAAATAGAAAAGGTCTCCATTAGTTAGTTATAAAAATTATTTTGTTATGTGGAATTAAAGTTGAGTCCAAAGGGTAATTACCAGCTACGGTTCATTTTTACACGTGAGAAACACGTTTCGTCCTCGGCAAATGATAATCGACCAACGACACCATTTCTGTACTAGCCATATGGCCGAAGATCAGTCAACATGCTCAAAGTTTCTCATCCTCATATTTTAGGTGACCTCTGGTGAGAGTCCGAGC
Source organism: Argiope trifasciata (assembly GCA_026543055.1). Taxonomy (NCBI): domain Eukaryota; kingdom Metazoa; phylum Arthropoda; class Arachnida; order Araneae; family Araneidae; genus Argiope; species Argiope trifasciata. The sequence goes on from JAPMOQ010012849.1 coordinate 2,155,899, forward strand.
CATGGTGATAATGTCTCTGGTTTTCTTTATTCTTTTTTGCAGTATATTACTCATAAATATTTCATTGGAATGAAGTAGTATGAAAATTGTGTTATCCGAATGTAGCAATTAATCTATGTATTATAGAAATTATAAAAAAGGTTCAATGTGAGAGATCCTAGATATTACAATAATCGAAACATTACAGCTACTCATTAATCAAGCTTTAAACTACAATTATCAACTTTAGTTAAAAAATAATGGATAAGTTTGTAACAAATTATTGGTAACCATTTGGTAACTAATGTGCTGTAGATAAGAAGAAGACCAAAAGACCGAGTCTTGTTAACTCCAAACTTGGCTACTCCGACCAATGTTTAAGGATTCAGATTCATTCTGATAGACCGGATCGCCGTGAAAGGGAAATGGGGTCAAAGTCCTAAATGCCATCACTGACCACAGTACAATCCTGCTCGTAAAGCCGCGTTCCGATGACCTTGAGACTGATACATTCCCCCCTTCTGTTTTTCCGGGGTTCTTTATTAATTTTAACGACAATTTGTGATAAGCTTCGAACCGATGTTTTTAGTCGAGGGTGGTCCAACAATGGATTGGCAGATTTAAGACTAAATCCCTAGCGTTAAGCGGCGGTTCCACGACCGGAGAAGCATAAGAAGAGTCCCTCTTCAGATCAGTCTTGCGGTACTCTTGGTTTCTTTGAAGCCAGTCGATTCTACCGACAATTTGTGGGTAAAAAGGGCAGACATCAAAGAAACCCAAAAAACCGCAAGAGGGGTCGAAGGGGGGAGTTCGTGGTTTGTCTGAAGGATGTACGCGCGGTATGAACGGTCCTTTACAGATCTTTGGAACGCGGCTTGAGAAACATGTCCCATCAACGGTAGTAGGTAGTTGACTATTCTGTACCGGGACCGGTGGTGAGGAGCGATTACCATGCTGGAAGTTCCTCATATTTGAGATGCACCCTCCCCCGGTGGAAGCACGAAAAATTATAATACCCCAGATTTTTTCTTTTTTTGCTATGTATTGGAATTGTTCGAATGTAACAATTCCTACATATATTTATATATTAAAGAAATCGCGATGTAATAAGGTTCAACATATGAAATCCTTTAGAGCACAGTAATAAAAGCATTATCGTCAATACCTAGTAAAGGAGATTTAAATTACAATTATCTATTCCAGTTTAAACAACAATGGATCAGTAAGTAACTCATCGGTGTAACACACGGGAAGAAAATTACAACAAGATGGATAGACGAAGGAACTGAATAAATTTTAACAACACATATTCATAGACAATGTCTATTGAATTTGGTTTAGTTACACTAACGTGCCTTTGTAAAGCAGCACTAGGGCTCTTTTGGGGACGGACCTCGTCATAATGAACCACGGTCAGGTGACGAGGACGACACCCCCTTCTCTACACCACACCACACTAGCTAGAGAAAGTTTGGCCAGATAGATTTATTATGCAAGAGATCCCCTCACACGTCGGTTTTTCGGTGGAATCGAGTCTCGAACCTGAAACCCTCCGGTTTCGAAGCCAAGACCTTGCCACCGGGCGACAATGTCTGTTGGAGATGGATTGTCTTGTAACAGAGACATCACACTTGTACCTCAGGAATCGATTTCACGGGGGTAATCAGACTCCCCTTCCCCCGGCCATTTTCTGCATCCACCATGGTAGTGAGAATCAACCATCACACCGTGCTTCTCATTCTCAAATATGAAGGGTTATCGTCTCCTCCTCAATGGGAGTTCGAATTATAGATACATTATGCGTTTATTTAGTAATATATTACTGAGAAATATTTCAGTCGAATGAAGTAATAAGGAAATCATGTTATTCAAATGTAGCAATTCCCCTAATCATTAAAGGCCGTGGTGACTTGGTGGTAAGGTCTCTGCTTCGGAACCGGATGGTTGCTGGTTTGAGACTCGATTCTACCGCAGAATCTTCGTGTGAGCGTGTCTCTTGCATATTAAATCTGTCAGGCCAAACGTCCTCCCACTGGTGTGGTGTGGAGAAAGGGGTGCCAGCTCAGGTGTCGTCCTCATCATTTGACCGTCGTTCAAAATGACAAGGTCCGTTCCAAAATAGCCCTAGTGTTGCTTCAAGACGGGACGTTGATATAAATAAACTAAATTAAACCCCTAAGCATTAAAGAAATCGCGATGTGGCAAGGTTCAACTTAATGAAATCCTAGTTATTACAGTAATAAAAGCATTATTGTTATTTCCACAACCAAGAAGTTCTACATTATAATAATTACAGATTCCAGTTTAAACCACATCAGATTAGTCAGTAACTAATTAAGCCAACGTACTGGAAGAAAATTGCAGACAAATCGATGGATGGGGGGAATGAGTGAATTTCAACCACATGTATGCATAGACAATGTCTATTGAAGATGGACTGTCCCGTAATAGAGATATCACACTTGTACCCAATGTGAGGGTAATCAGAGCCCGAACAGCCGACGGGTTGACACTCGATGACAGGCCATGGAATCAGTTACCCTCACAATTGCACATGGTAACCGAGCACCACTTCGGAACCACTGCAAACTGAGAGGACCGCTATTAGATTACGCTCAATATGTTAATCACAAGAGTAGCAGGAAATGGGATGGAAGGCTCGTATTATGTGACCTGCCCTCTGGATTGGGATGCCGGCGACTGTTTTCCTCAATCGATCCAAATGACTCACTTTATGGAATATGCATCCGGGCTTTAAATCGGGTTTGTGTCGAAAGTGATTCAGCAGAGTGGTCGTTATGAGAACAGGTAAGGGGGGGATGAAGTAGCAGATGCAGTATTAGCAAAAGTGATGGAATATGATATGTAAGGATTGACCGATAGTTTCAGCAATGGAATGAAAATAATAGTATAAATGCTATCCATTTTTTTTAAAATCAAAATAGACGCGCTTTAGATCACCAATGCTATGCATTTCCTGTCGTATATATTTTGAATTTCATATAAATATCAAATATTAGGAAAGACTCTAGCAATATAGACGAATACGTATTTTTGACAGGAATGCGTATACGTATTTGATGACAGTGTCTATGTATGTTGACGTTCTACAGGAGAATTTCATACAAATATAAAATATTAGGAAAGACTTACTCTAATAATATAGAGATGAATACGTATTTTCTGTATTTGGTGTCAGTGTATAATGTATGTTGGCGTTCTACAGGAGAGACTGTTAGGTCTAAAATGACCAAATTTGGTACATATTTATTTTGCAGATAGGATTATGCACCTAAGAATTTTTTTTTGAAATTTTAATTAGAAATTATATTAATTAAAAATGAAGCGAAATTTAGTATTTTTTTGCAATAACATATAGAAAATATTATTGAACAAAACTGGTTTTTACAACATTTTAAAATAAAAAATGCCTTATTAACTATATTAATTTAACTATTTTATTAACTATAACTTTAAAAAATTCCTGAATTTCAATAGTTTTTCATTTTTTTTTTGCCTAGTTTCCCAGAATTAGTGTCAATGCTGAACGAAAATTCAAAGCATTTTCATTGATCAGTTAAATATTCAATAACCAATGTTGCAGGCTAAAGGGAGGGGGGAAAACCGGTTGTGCTTAATATCTGTGTAAAATGAATAAGAAAGTGAAGTTGCTATGTCACGAAAGATAAACTATCTGGAATAGTGACGTTCTTAATAGCACTACAACGTCATGGGACTTGACCCAAACAGGATGGTTCATATAGGAATAAGCAGAATACGAGAAAGGCATTTAAAATATTATGGCTGTGGTATATCTCACAATTTATCTTAAAACATTTTTTTTCATAAAATTTATGCATAAGAAACTGAATTGTAAATAAATAAAGCCAATAATTCCACTGAGCCAATTGATCGCTAAGATGGTGGTTATATAATAATTGGACAAATAGTGCACTCAGATCACAGATATATTATTGCCATGATCTTTTTGGAGATTAAAATAATGCTATAATATACCCATAATGAAACTGCTCGAGAAAAATTTTAAATTTGGGTCTTCATTTGATTTGTATCTGAAACAAAAAATTTCGGAGTTTGTTATTAAATTAAACTAGTTACACTAACGTCCCATTTTGAAGTAACACCAGGGCTATTTTGGGAGGGACTTCATAATTTTTAACCAAGGTCGGATGACGCTGACGACACCGACCCCCTCCCTCAACAAACTTTCACACTACACCAACGGGAGGACATTTGGCCCCGAAGGATTTAACGTGCACCAGATCCGCTTACCTGCAATCCTCCGGTTTCGAAGCCGAGACCTTACCATCAGACCACCGTGGCCCACGCAAACGTTTCGGAATTCGAATCAAAATGCAAGTCTAGATAATAATCTTAAATTAGTGGGAGGTGTTCTGCCCTAAATATTCCCGTATATTCTCTAGTAAATTTTTATTCCGCTTCCAACGCACAAAATTGTGGAAATCGGGAAAACTATCGAAACTCTTATAAGGCATTGAGGTGAATGTTAGCTAATAATTATAAATATCTCTGATGAATCTAGAATTTTTACTGAATCCAGCGAGGAAATATGTATTTTTGATGCCTTTTTGCATGCTGGATGACACCAAAAGTTCATATAGTGATACAATTAAAATCACAACGGCATACCAAATTTCATTAATTTAAGTCATTGCATTCATTAGTTATTTCGTTTACATGTTTGAGGAAGTGCAGACAAGTAGACAGTCAATTGTTCGTCAGATCTAGTTCAAAATTTGGTAAGAATTTATAGTTATATTATATTTGAAGCAAAATTTAGATGCTCAACTTTATATATTTTCTTAGCATTATTTTTATCTTATCTTTTGCATGGCGTTGCATTTTTGTTTTCCTATCAATGGCTCGCTATTTGTTCCAAACCATTTTTAGAGAATACTTTCAATTTGAATATTGTCGCGAAGATTTAAATGAACACACCACCAGCTCTAGACTAACAACTTTACAAGGTCGGGAAGTTATCCAAGATGAGTGGGTATTAGCTTTTATACAAGAACAATTAATTTGCATTACAAAGAAAGGACCAGAATGTTAGAGAACATAAGGAAACAATAACTAAGGAAAAAAAAGTAAAAATCCATGCTTTGGATACAACAGCCATGGCGAGCATAGAACCCGCAAACTCTGGGTTCGGATCGCGTGCTTTGACCATTCGGCCTCTGAGCTCGTGGTAAACTTTCTTTATACGGCAATATCAGTGAACATCATTCCAAGGAAGGAAGACTTTTGAAGTACACATTTATATTTCGTACTGCAAATAATATTCATTTCTTTCTTAAACGCACTAATACTCTACTTGAGATTTATTGTAACAAATTTCACTGTTTCATCAGTGAAATCATATCTGTGATACTGTTAACAGGAATACTGCCTTTGGGTGGCCTCACCATTCAATAGTAATTTTCTGTCATTAAAAGGTAAAACATTTTGCTATCCGTTCATTACGTATATATGCCTCTCCTTAAACAAAAAATAGACTCCGTTTCTACACAAAATAGACTCCGAATTTTTTATTTCTTTCACTCTCTTCTCAGAACAGTGTTAAAATGCAAATTTCCACGGGTTTTTTTTTTCAAGGAAAAGAAAGACGCGAATACATCTCTTCCCTATTTTTCGATACTTTGCAATTTTGGGTAAGTTCCAGGAACTCTCATGATCTATCATCCCATCTTTTATCGCAGAACACATCAAAACGCTGCCCTGTAACACATGCGACACCGTGTTTTGCAAACGAGGAGGTACTCCATCCGTAACGCAAGGCACCCTAGGGAATATTGAGGGATATTTTTGGCACAGTCACGGCGAACGCACATCTTCAAGAAGTTTTTCACGAAAGAAATACTAATTTATTAACTCACCAAATAAAAAGAAAATGAATAACTGCGTGCGTTTTTTTCCCACACTAGGAATGTAAAGTAATCTACCAAAAAGACATTTTTATACAGGGTTGAGATGATAAAAGCGGTAATATTTTTTTAGAATGTTCTCATTTAAAACATTCACCTGTCTTTAAAAGAAAACAAACACGCAAGTTTTATTTTGATTTGCTGCCGAAACAATAAATTTTATTTCAAAACTACTTTTTTTTTTAAGAAAAACTTTTTCCCTTGGGTAAAATAATACAAAAGTAAATACGAACTAAAATATAAAAATCACTTTTAGAACTAAGGATTACTTTTCAAAACATTTAATTTTTTTCTAAAGAGCTAAATCTAAACCATAATTAAGAATAAAAATTTTAGGGCGTGGGAGAGGGTCAACATTTTAAGAAATGGACAGTTAACTTTAGGGTAAGAACGATAATACGATTTTAGAATGTCTCATTTAAAACATTCACCTGCCTTTAAAAGAAAACAAACACACAAGTTTTATTTTGATTTGCTGCCGTAAAAATAAGCTTTATTTCATTTTTTTTTGTTTTATTTTTTCCCATAGGTAAAATAATATAAAAGTAAATACAAGCGAAGATATAAAAATCACTTTAGAAATTACAGATTACTTTTCAAAATATTAAATTTTTCCTAAAGAACTAAATTTAAAACTTTTTAAGCACAGTAACCATAAAATATTTTAGGGTGTGTGTGAAATGGGAGATATTTTAAGAAGGAAACAGCAAATTGAACAGCAAATCAAAGGTTAAGAACGGTAATATTTTTAAGAATGTCTCATTTTAAAACTTTCACCTGCATTTAAAAGTAAATAAACACACAAGTTTTATTTTAATTTGCCACCGAAAAAATGAACTTTATTATTTTTTCTTTCTTTCTTTTTTTAAAACTTTTTCCCTAGGGTAAAATAATACAAAAGTAAACACAAGATAAAATATAAATATCACTTTTAAAAAGACAGATTACTTTTCGAAATATTTAATTTTCTCTAAAGAACTAAATCTAAAACTGTTAAGCACAATAACCATAAATATTTTTAGAGGATGGGGGAAAGGGGAAATGTTTTAAGACTTGAACAGTAAACCTTACAATAACAGAAGCAAAATAGAAGATGTATTGAGTGAAATATTCCTAACATTCAGTTTTCGACTAAGCAATATTAAATCAAATAATAAAATATGATTGTTGATTTTTAAACAATATATTCAAAGAAAGTGCCTTAAAGGAATTATCTATGCCTTTTCTCTTCATTAATTTTTTTATAAATGGGATAATCTGGATTATATTTTTTTAAATGTAATAATTATTGCATTCCTAAAATATAAGAAAAAAAGCCGAACGATTTTATTTTAGAAAATCACGGATAATGACCTATTTTTAATAAACAAGATCAAATCATTACCAAATTCAAATTTGTCATCATAGAATATTGCAAGCTATTTAGAAAATTTCTAATAAATTTTTGTATTTTTAAAAACAATTCATTATATAAAAAAAACATGCTCACTTTTAATCAATTTATTGATAAACAATGAATAAATGAAATAATATAAACAGGAAATAATCTAAATAACTAAACTAGTCGAAATTCGTACTCGAATCGAACTTCGAATTGAAATCTAATGTAGTCGCGAATGGCAAAGTTATTTCATCTATCAATTTAAATGAATTAATAATAAAAAATAAAAACAGTTCTGTCAGGCTGTTATTAAAAGTGTCGAATATGGCATTATTATAGATCAATGCACTCAGAGCTTCAGAAAATGCATTCAGACCCAATGATTATGACAAAATATTAACTTGAAATTGAAATTCCAGATTTCTTTCTGAATCTGAATGAATATGCCATGCAGAATATATGACCATGAATATGACCATGCAGAATATATTTAACATTTTACAGCATTAGTCGAAATTAAATTAGTTAATCAAATAATTAGTTAAAAATTAATCAAAATTAAATTAATTAATAATAATTTTAAGTTAATTAAATTATATTATATTCATTAAATTATATTAAATTATATTTTTTTTCTTTTTAAATACTGACCATGCAGAAAACATTTTAAATTTTAAATCGTTAGTCTAATTTAAATTAGTCGATCAATTAATTATTTAAAAAATTAGTGTAATTTCAGCTTTTCTTTCTAAACAACAATCATGTAGAAACTATTTGAAATTTTAAAGCATCAATCTTAGCATAGGACTATTTATTTCACGCCGCAAAAACACTATAATTAAAAGCATTATTTTCTATGATATATATTTTTTCAGAAAAAAAATCCATCGATAATTACATCGATAACTTACGTATCGATTTGTAAATTTTTAATTAGTGGAGGAATTGTAAAAATCTTGCTCTTATTTATGAAAATATTAAATTTTCGTGAAATTTACATTAAAAAAATTACTGATCTTTTTACGCTATTTTAAAGTCGAATTATTTATATTACAGAATTTTGCAATACTTACAGTTCTTTTTATTTGAACTTTTTTCATTAAGATAAATCGATTTTCATTGACACACAAAAAACAGTTTTTCAAATTTTCCTACCCAACTTCTTCCTCTTTTCTACTCTTCATTTGATACCGTCACATAACAGTGTCTTTCAAAAAAATAAATTATATATTTTTCCTCAAAAATAATGCGGGCATCAGTTTGTAAACTTTAGAATAACATACACTGTAGAGGAATTGCAAAGGCGTCGTTCAAATTTGCGAAAATACTTAATGTTCATAAAATTCTAGTTTATTTTTGAAAAAAGTTTTGTTGTTGTTACTTACGGCACTTTACAAGCCCACTGACAGAAAGTTGTTAGTGATTTAAGCCTAAATTAGCGTCCCTTGTTTTTTCAGTAGCGCCAGCTAGGACAAAGAGTACGACTTATCTACTTCATGCTTTACACATTCGCTTGCACAATCCTTTTTTACAGGAGGCACATTCATCCTAGTCACAGATAGAACACAGAATAACAACCACGCCTGAACCCGGACCCGAATTCGAGATGCCTATATCATGGGGAAGACAAGCTACCCCTACGCAAGGAAGGCTTTTTCTGATCTTATTAAGAAATCCAACTACGTTCGAAATAAAAATTTTGAAAAATTCAATTTTTTAACAACTATTTAAAACTATGGTTTTTAGATATATTGTCAACTGTAATACAAAATACTATAAATACAACCAAATTACTTGAAAATATAATATATTTTGCGAAATAGGAAAATTCGTAGTAAATTCTAATGAGATTGAACCAAAATGATTAACACTCAACCCAAAATGGTAATGAAGCCATCCTATTTTTCTTTTTACACAAATTATAGAATACAATGATTAATAAAATGAAATAAAATCTTTAAAAAAAAAGAGAGCAAAGAAGTTATGGGTAATAATATACGTAAATATGCATTTTTTTTTCATAAATTCACAACTTATTTGATCTAAAAAACACCTATAAATGCAAAGGTACTTCACCAACAATAAAACTTTTAGTTCATTTCAGTCATCATATTATTTAAAACACAAGCTGAAATTTTTATATTAATACCTTTATAAGTTTTTGACATATGATGTTAACGGTGAAGAATTTTTATGAAAATTAAATTTTTGAGAAAATTGAATCAAAGACAGATTTCAGTTGAAAAATTATGTGACCCTGGATGATAAGCCAAGCCTTCCTTTTCCTAGAAAAGATAAATTTTTTTGAAAAGAAGAAAGTCTAAACTAGAAGAAATAACAGCAGAAAAGAAGTTGCCAATGTGGTCTATAACCAGTATTTTTAATGCAGTCGGGCACCTTAATCTATCTAATCGTCTAATAGACTATTTAATAGAATTCTGAAATATATATATATCACTTTTTTATTTAAATTTCCGCTTTAAGATAAATAGTATTTCACTAACCCTCACCCCCCGCTACACACAAAAAAGAAATTATATATTTTTTCTTTCCAACCTACTCTTTTAAGTATTGATATGATAACTGCGTACATGGTACAAGGACAGATTGCACGATTGACAACACAATTCAGAGTACGAAAAAAGACACAATTTTGCCGTGTTTAAGCCATTTATGAGATATCTCGTCGGAAACTGCGGTAAAATTAAGCGTTAGTAAATTTCTCCGGGAGTGAATGCGTTAAATGTGATAAGATTAGCAAACCAATCGTCACCATATATCACAATAGGAATCTTAAAATCCTTCCCCATATCAAGATAAACTACTCTATCAACGACAGAACAATTTTTTAAAATCTGACAACACAGTTCAGAATACTAAAAAACACAGTTTTGCCGTGTTCAGCCATTTATGAGATATCTCGTCGGAAACTGCAGTAAAATTAAGCGCTTATAAATTTCTCCGAGAGTGAATGGGTTAAATGTAATACGATTAGCCAACTAATCTCCACCAAATATCGCAATAGGAAACTGAACCCCCCCCCTACCATATCAAGATAAATTGCTCCATCAACGACAGGATAATTTTTTAAAATCCCACAAAAAATAAGATTGCAAAGGACAGGATTGCAAACAATACATTAAAAGAAAAAAAACCTACTTTGTAAGCGAATCGGCAAACATGGTATCTACTGCAAGCATCTTTTAGAAGGCAGGAAGTCGGAAGTTTTACAACCCTAAGGAAATTTCAACCGAACCTCTGAATTCGGAAATTCAGTTTCCACTCGTAATGAGGTCCGGGGAAGGAAAAGGGGATTTTTCCACCCCCCTCCGCCATCGTAGACATCATTAGATTTAAAGTTTAAACAGCAGTCGTAACTTCAAAAAAAAATTCTTCATTTCCCCGACCCCCCCTTTTCCATCTCTCTCTAGAAATTCTTCTTCTTTACAATCAGGGAGAAAGAAAACGAAGATGAAGGAAGAAATCTTTTGCAAGAGCTCAAAAGTAGCGATGCGAATTCCACCGACCCAAAATGGTAAGAAAAAATGAAAAATTACTTCATCGCAAAATGGGAATGCAATTTTTTTTCCAACCATATTTCAGCAGTCAATCTGAAATGATGCAGCCAAAGTAGAAAGTTGCAACAAAATATTTGAAAAAAAAAAAAGTTTTTTATTTTTTAAATTTTATATTGTTAATTTTTTAAGAAATCTTCTAATTTTTAGTTGAAATATACTGCACAAAGGAGTGAATATTTTTGGATTACGGATTCTACCGACCCAAAATGGTAAGAAAGAAATGAAAAATTACTTCATCGCAAAATGGGAATGCAATTTTTTTTTCTAACCATATTTCAGCAGTAAATCTGAAATGTTGCAGCCAAAGTAGAGAGTTGTAACAGAATATTTGGAAAATGTCTTTTTATTTTTTAAAAATTTTATATTGTTAATTATTTAATAAAACTTAAAATTTTTAGTTGAAATATGTACAAAGGAGTGAATCCTTATGGATTGCGGATGCGGATTCTACCAACTCAAAATAGTAAGAAAAAGATAAAATGAAAAACTACTTTATCGCAAAATGGGAATGCAATTTTTTTTCCTACCATATTTCAGCAGTCAATCTGAAATGTAGCAGCCAAAGTAGAGAATTGTAACAAAAAATTTTTGGGGAAAAAAAAAGGTTTATTTTTTCAATTTTGTATTGTTAATTTTTAAAGAAATCTTACATTTCTTAGTTGAAATACACTGCAGAAAGGAATGAATATTTTTGGAAAAAATGTTGGAAATCGAACATGCCTACACTAGTGACCTTGACCTCTTTTCATCTGCTTAAAAGATTATCACGCTTCATATATGCCATATTATAAAGCCTGCTCGCTTGACACTTAGCACGAAAAATTGCGCTTAAAATTTTTGACATGTGCATTGGTTCATTCGTTTTGTAACGAATAAATCAATCCGAGAGTTGTAAAAAATATTTGAAAATTTTTTTAATTATTTTTTTTGAAATTTTATATAGCTAATTTTTTTAAAAAATCTTAAAATTCTTAGTTGAAATATGCTGTATAAAAAAGTGAATATTTTTGTAAAAAATATTAGGATATCACGCACACACACACTAGCGGCCTTGACCTCTTTTCATCTGCTTAAAAGGCAAGCCATATAAGCAATATTATAAAGCTTATGCGTTTCACATATGCCATATTATAAAGCTTGCTCGCTTGACACTTAGCACGGAAAAAGAGCTTAAATTTTTTTATGACAGTTGCATACGTTTATTCGTCTTGTAAACTACTTAATTATTAAATAAAATTCTTCTTTAATTCCCAACAATGCGAAAAAAACACATTCCATTAAATATTTGAGATAAAATGAAAAAGATTAGCGTTTCTCAAGTGATCTAGCCAGTATAAGTAACCAGTATTTAATACTTGGCAAGAATCATGGGATCTGCAGACCCACAACAAATTACATTCAATCAAACCGACAACTGATTTATGGCCTGTTCACCCTATAGAAGAAGTAGATGTCAAATTGACTAGCCTTCGTATAGGTCATACACGCTATACGCATAAACATATCATTTTTGGCGATATAGCACCGAAGTGCCCTACATGTCGTGGGGGTTTTGCTATACATTACATTTTGATATAATGTCTATCTTTTAATTTCTTCCATTTACACTTTTTTTAAATCATCGCCATTAACTTTGCAAGACATAATTGGAGAGAAAGTCCACCACAACATTTTAAATTTTTTTAAAACAATCGGCTCATATATTTAGTACATTTGTGGTGACGGATCGAACCTGCAATGTTCGGGTTTAAAGTCCAGTAGCTTAACCATTCGGTAAAAACGTACGTCTCTGTCCATTGGCTGTTACTGGCTTATTAAGATGTCACTACAATATTCCCCTACCAGTGAGACTCTAGGCGAACGAATATTTATAGCGCCAAGCGTTATGGCAAAAACGTACGTCTCTGTCTATTGGCTGTTACCGACTTATTAAGATGTCACCAAACATTTACATTTCTGTTCATGTTTTACCCTTTTCATTGCTTCAATATAACGTTTTTTTACCCATCTTTGTTTTATTTAAATGTCTTATAATTATGCATTCTGGCGCTGTGATTCTTTGTATTTTTATTACTTTTCCCTTTATATGTTAATATGTATGTTTTTATAGTTTGCGCCATATTTTTACCACTTGCTTGGCGCAGCTTGACTAAATATGGCTCTTGCGCCAAAAAACAAACCAAACCAACCCATCAGTATCACTAAAACGATCCATTCTAAAAATTGAATTCAGAATTCTCTCTTCATCTTGCCAACCCAAGAAAAGATATCTATATTAGCCCAAGAAAGGGAATTCCCTAATCCTTTTTGCAAACTTGGCGAATTTTCTGTCGGTCGTGACTTCGTGCTTTTCCTCCAATCGAGAAATGGAACGAAAGAAATCGGCAGAAAGGACCCAGTAGCCGGGCAACACATCGATTATCCGTTAGGGGAATTCAGGAGGCCCTTAGAAAGGACAGTCCAATAAACAATCGACACGGGACCCACCAGGGGAGGCACATCTCTTTGTTTTGACGTTAAACAATTTCCAACGACGTTCAGAAGAAAGAATTACTTGCGGAATATTTGATAGGTGTGGACGTTTTTTGCATAACTTCCTGTCAAAGAATCGATCGAGGATGGGGTAAGGAATGTAAGGGGGAGCGCAGACGATTTTATTTGAAGGAGTATTGTTAAGTGCAGAGAGCAGCGGAAATGCAAGATGACCCCGATGAAAGTGCTTGCATCGTTAGAATTTATGTCCCGAGGCGAGATTCTTCAAAAACACCCCCCCCTAATTGCAGCGCCAACAATTTCGATTATCGATCGCGTAACAAAATCGTCTGGAGAAAAGAAAGAACTATTTTTTTTAAACCCCTATTCAGACTGATAGCTATGATAAACGAGATGGTCGTACTATGAGAGCATATTAAATTGCTTTTCGTGCGTTTAACTGAATATAATCAAGTGCCAAAGGCACTTGGAAGCTCATTCAAGATGAGGATTCAAGTTCTTGATACTGGAGACGATTCTTTTCCGTTTAGATTTTTTTAAAGGGCATTTCTGATCATTCCTTTTTAATTCTGTTGCTTTTCAATAAGTGTATTTTAGTAACGAGTTCAGATTATATGGTTTTTAGTATCTTGTCGTCTGCTTATATTTTAAACGTACTTTTTAGTGTTAATTTTGTGATTTTTGTAGTATTAAGCAGCAAAATTTCATACTTTTTAAAAAACATTTGATAAGGTCTTTTTTTTTTTTTTTGAATCTGTCCTTTTTTAAATAGGTATATTTTAGTAACGTATTCAAATTTTGCAGTTTTCAGAATTTTGGCTGCTTATATTTTCTGTTTTTCAGAATGTGTATTTATTTTGTATTTTTAAGTATGTTTTATACCTTTTAATAAAGATTTGATATTTTTTTTTGGGCGGGGGCGTTTTAAACAGGTGTATATTAATAACGTATTTAGATTTAGTATCTTTATTTTCTATGTGTTTTTGAGTGTTTACTTAATTTTTGTGTTTTAAATAACTATATTTTATACTTTTAAGGACATTCTTAAGGACAGTTTTTTTTTAAATTCGATAGTTTTTTTAAGTAAATATACTTTAGTAACTTATTCAGACTTTATAGTTTTTTATAAATTGTCTGTTTATAATTTCTAATTGTATTTTAGCACTTTCTTTTTAATTTTTGATATTTTAAAGTAGCTACATTTTATTTTTTTAAGAACATTTTTGAAAGTTTTTTTTAAATCTTGCCATTTTCACATAGCTGTATTTCAGTAACTTATTCAGATTTTATAATTTTTACTAAACCCTCTGCTTATATTTTCTAAGTATATTTTTGAGTGTTTTTTTCATTATTTTTATTTTTTCAAACTGTATTTTAATAGCTATATCTAGTATTTTTTAAGCATATTTCTGATAGTTTTTAATAAATAATTATGTTGTTTTTAAATAAGGATATTTAAGTAACATATTCAAATCATGTTTTCAATAACTTGTCTGTTTTTGTTTTTATGTACATTCTTGAGTTTTTCCTTTAATTCCTTTAACTAACTATATTTTAGAGAATTATTCAAACTTTATAATTTTTAATAACTTGTTCAGATTATATAATATCTAATAATTTATTATTATTTTAGGTAAGGATGAAAACTAAAATACTCAGTTTTAAACATAATTTATAAATTAACATGCAATACTGCAAATTGAGATAGAGAAAAACATTTTCGGCATTATGCATGTCTTTAAACAAGATAACTTAAAAACGCTTTGAGATTGGCTAATGAAATTAGGTACACGGACTAAAGACCAAATTTGTCGATTTCTATCAAATGTTGAACGAAATTCTTTCATAGATCCTTATGTCTGGATGTTTGATTACAAATTAACTCGCCAATTTCAGATTGCAAAGAACTGGGCAGATAAAATTTGGCACACAGATGTAGGCAAATTTGAAAATAATCTAAAATATGGATCCCAGAAACTAAATCAACCTATTATTAAATTAGATCTATGGATCTAAGACTCTAAAATATAGGGCTAAGAATTCTAAATTATCTTATACCTAAGACTCTAAATTAAATCTATATACAGTGGCACAAAAAATTGAGAGTACACCTTACTTTTACTTGATAAATTTGACTTCCAATATAAATAGCACATTACCGAGAAGTGCAGGCATATTTTTATTTTTAGACATGAAAAAGGGTTTAATTTAGAGTAAAAATAAAGTACAATCAACGAAAAGCTTTTAAACTGAAAAATTTCAGAAGCCTTTTAAATAAACATACTCAGATTTTTACCTCAAAAAATTGAGAGTACTATGAATTTTTTGCAATATTTCGAATAAAAATAAAGTGTCACTGCTATGTTACATGTTTTTTGACTTTTATAGTGACATTCAAACGTCTTTGTATCGATTTGACCAATTTTTGGAGAAATCTGAAGATATTTTACCCCATTTTTCTTGCAACACATGTTTTAAACGATAGGAAGGAAAGAAAACTCACAATTTTTGGCAGTGACAGCCATCGTACTGTATGTAGAAAGCCTAATACTGCTTTTAATCAAAAAAATTTCGTCCTACATGTTGATAACTCCGTCATGATTTGAGGTTATATGGCTTCATCCTGGTTAGGAAGTTTAATTCTTATAGATGACTTTATGAGATAGATATACTTCGCAGCAATTTAAAGGAAATTGTTAAAAATTTGGGTTCAGATGGATATTTCGTTTTTCAGCAGTACAACGACTCCAAACAGAATGCACGCAACATCAAAATATGGTGGCTTTTTCATTAAAATCAGCAATTGCACACACACCAACTGCAGTACCCCGACATCATTGCCATTGAATATTACCATATATTGTGGGCCATACTCAAAAAACACACAAAATTAGAAACAAAATCCATTTAAAACAAGTGTTGTTGGGGTGAAATGTCTTCAGATTTCACCAAAAATTTGTCAAATCTGTGCAAAGATGTTTAAAAGTCATTATAAAAGTCAAAAGACATGCAACTTAGCAGTGGCACTTTATTTTTATGCGAGATCTTGTAAAAATTTCATACGTGTACTCTCAATTTTTTGAGGTAAAAATCTGAGCATGTTTATTTAAAATGTTTCTGAAAATTTTCAATTTAGAAGTTTTTTGTTGATTGTACTTTATTTTTGCTCTACATTAAACTTTTTTCATTTGTAAAAATAAAAACATGTTTACATATCTCGGTAATGTGCTATTTATATTGGAAATCAGATTTATCAAGTAAAAGTAAGGTGTTCTCTTTAATTTTTTGTGCCACTGTATATAATAATCTAAAATATAGGTTTAAAATCTAATTAAATCTATATATCTAAGAATCTAAAATATAGGTTTAAAATTTAATTAAATCACTAAATTTAGGAATCTAAAACATAGGTCTAAGAAATTAAATTAAATTGATAGGTCAAAGAATCAAAAATATAGATTTAAGAATTTAAATTAAATTTAAAGGTTAAGAATGTAAATAAAATCTATAGACCTAAGAAAAAAGATATAGCTCTAAAAACCTAAATGAAGTCTATCGATTTAAGAATCTAAAACATAGCTCTGATTTCGCTTATAAGCTTATAAAGTGATAATTCGATGCTACTATGATGTAAGGGGATGATGTTTCAGAGTTGGTCACGAGGGCCCGAGTAAAGAATTTCGGTAGATATGATATTCCAAGTAAAATTAGAACACCAAAACGATTTTTAACCTTTTATTAAGAAAACTAATTACAACTAGTAGATGCAAATTCTGTTTCATTTCAATTAAATTAGATGGAATAATTAACATTTTTTAAAAATTCCATTTTAATGCACCAATTTATAAGAAATCTATATTCTTTCAAGTAAATTTCTTATCTTAAAAAATAAAGAATAAAATTTTCGTTCGGAAGAAATCAAAACTTGAAGAAATAATAATAATAATAATAATAATGATAAACAGCAGAGGAAAAATTTGCATTTCAATTTAAGATGTTCAGAAACTGCATCGAAAAAGCGTCGAACCAAATTTTAAAAATGTAATTTAGAATGTTCGGTAAGACATTGCAGTTTTTAATAGAATATCTACCTTTTTTTCTATAAAAGTACTTCGGCTTATTTGTAACATTTCTCATCAATATTGAGAAAAATAAAAAATAGACAGCAAGGTTGTAATGAAGACTAGACTTTCGATCACAGTACGTTTCTATTAGCATTTAATCCAACAACAATAAAACAGAAAATTTCTACTTTTTTTATAAAAGAAAAAAAAAACTTTTTTATTACCAGGCGTCATTAAGATGTGGAACTAACAACAGAACTTGCTAGAATTTGAGTTCGAACGAAACACTTTTTTTAACGGGTGTTATTACTCTCTAAATCTTTCGGGAGGGGAGGGGGGCAAAGGGGGCTTCACGCCCTAATTTTTTTTAACTTCACTTTATTGAGTGTCACTGAGCTAGCTTTTAATGACCTCTCGCTTACAAAAGAAAAAAAAATTTTTAACTCTCGTCTTTTAAATTATGCAAAGAGCGCTTCATTCGTGAAAGCATTGTTTTCGAAATTGCAGCGAAAACTTCTAATACATTATTAACTGAAATGTTTGAACATTTTATGAAACAAGGTTTTGTATTTCTTTTACACTACTCAATCATTTCTCTTCGGTATACAAGCATTTTTTTCTCTCTTTCTCTTTTTTAAATACTTGAAGTGATAGTTGATATTTGCTCATAAAATCTTTTCATTCGTTTTTCTTTAGTTGGTATAAAGAAGAAACATATTTAATTTCCTTTTTCTGAAGTTTGTTTATTATTTTGGAAGGATATAAAAAAATGAAATGGCAGAAAAATGATTTGAAAGTTTTTAACATTCTAATCGCGATATCATAAATCCTTTTCCAAAACAGATTTTTTTAAACCGAAGACATATGTTTACATTTTAATAAAGAGAAATCCTAGTTAAAAAGTAGATATCTAGATTTCAATTAAAAAGAAAACAAGGCAGTTACAACAATATTTATTATATAAACTCCTTAGAGTACAAGAATTTTTTTAAATCAAAATAGAGTTTTAGGTTCATTACATTTATGCTCGGCTTTAAAGCAACACTAGTGCTATAATGAGATGAACTCCTTAATTTGAACTACGGGAAACGACGAAGACGGCGCCGTCTCTCCAAATTTCCACACCACACCAACGGAAGATTTGAAAGAATTTGATCGCGATCGATTAAACGTGCGCCATACTTGCTTACAGGGTGTTTTTCGGTGGAATCGGGTCTCGAATGTGCAACCCTCAGGAGGCGAAATCGACGGCTTACCAGGCAAGTCAGGTAACGTATTTGCAAACTTGAAT
Organism: Argiope trifasciata; assembly: GCA_026543055.1. Taxonomy (NCBI): domain Eukaryota; kingdom Metazoa; phylum Arthropoda; class Arachnida; order Araneae; family Araneidae; genus Argiope; species Argiope trifasciata. The sequence continues at coordinate 2,174,651 of JAPMOQ010012849.1, forward strand.
CGTATAGAAGTGAATACACAGAAATTAAATATTCAAAATAAGAAAAACAGTAGAACTCTTTTAATATCAAAAAAATATTTGAAGCCCGTTAAAACCAATTCGTAATCACACACACCTTTTGCACAAAGACACACAATACACTTTTTGTACAAAAACACACACAACACTTTTTGCACAAAACTAATAATACACGCACAACTTTTTTTGTATAAAACTAATAATACACAGACAACATTTTTGGAACAAGGACGCTAATACACATACAACATTTTTTGCACAAGAGCAATAATACGCACTCATTTTTTGAGCAAATACACACAATTTTCTTTACAAATATAATAATACACACAGAGCATTTTTTGTATAAATACAATAATACACACAAACAGACACACAACGCTTTTTGTACAAATACAATAACAGACACACATTTTTTGTACAAATACAACACACACACAATTTTTGTACAAATACAACACACACACAATTTTTGTACAAATACAATAACACACACATTTTTCGTACAAATACAATAACAC
>JAPMOQ010012849.1:2175199-2186313 GCA_026543055.1 Argiope trifasciata
TACAAATACAATAACAGACACACATTTTTTGTACAAATACAATAACACACACATTTATTGTACAAATACAATAACACATATTTATTGTACAAATGCAATAACACACACATTTTTTGTATAAATACAATAACACACACATACACAATATACTTTTTGTACAAAGAGAATAACACACACATTTTTATTTTAACACTAGGACAGTAATACACAGACACATACAACATTTTTTGTACAGGGGCAGTACCAAAAAGAAACTGAAGAAAAGTCCATTTTCACATTCAAAATTTATTCATAGATATAGTGAACGCAATAACAAGTTATTCTGCTTCATTAAAAAAAAACGACAAATAAACATTATTTACAGTAAAATAATATCTGACAAGAAAAATAAAAATTACTTTTTCATACATAATTTTTCCCCGGTACTGCAAAACACAAAAAACACAAACATATGATTTATCATACACCGAAAGAGGAAATACACAGAATTTTCCCTAAATATATTCAGAAAATCTGGAGGGAAAAAAGTAGGGATAGCGAAGAAGCATAACTCGGGATATATTATGCATGACTCTATGCAGACACCGCCACCAAACGTAAAATGTATAGAAGGTGGAGGGATTCCAAGAAGTGTTCCAGCCCGATTCAGGATATCCCTTTTTCCTACTGCTTGCAGACGACAAATAAAGAAGAAAAAAAAAAAATCGAAAAAAAAAAAAGGGAATGGGAAAAAAAAACTATTTTGGAAAGAAAACGAAAGCGAATTTCTTCCAAGTTTTATCATTCTATAAGCCAGTGGGGTGGTCTGAAATTCCGCGATATAGAAATAGGGGAGAGTTATTGAATAAACCTAGCAATAGGATTAAGGTTATGTTTATTTTATTTTCGAGTCGTACTCAAGGGAATGATTGCAAACATGATGCATTTAGGCTTAGCGCAGAGTCTAAATATTTTAACAATATGTTTATTTGAAGACGAGACATCGAGATTATGGAGAAAGAGGGGGATTACAAAAGATACGAGATATCTCGTGGATCAACTGGTTGCATTATTATTTCGAAATACAATAGATGAATAGCTGATAGTAATGCGATATTTCTATTCCTTTTCATAGTCTGTTTTCCGAAGAAATAAACAATACAATTATTAAAAAAAGATGAAGATGCAACCAGTTGATCCACGAGTTAATAATGCAACCAGTTGATCCACGAAATAATGATGCAACAAGTTGATCCACGAGTTAATAATGCAACCAGTTGATCCACGAGATAATAATGCAACCAGTTGATCCACGAAATAATGATGCAACCAGTTGATCCACGAGATAATAATGCAACCAGTTGATCCACGAGATAATAATGCAACCAGTTGATCCACGAGATATCTCGTATCGTTTGTAATCCCCTCTTTCTCCATAATCTCGATGTCTCGTTTTTAAATAAACATATTGTTAAAAAATTTAGACGTTGCGCTAAGCCTAAACGCATCATGTTTGCAATCATTCCCTTGAGTACGACTCGAAAATAATATAAATATAGCCTTAATCCTATTGCTAGGTTTATTTAGTAGAGTTAAAGTTTGTTATAGTATAAATATTCGATAAAGTCTACTTTTAATTATAATATTTACAGGCTGTTATATTATTAATAAAATACATCACCATCATAATAAAATCATTCAAAATGCTCAAAAGAGAAAATCATTGAACTTACAAATTTCCAATTTGGTATATACACTTCTACATAAGTATTTACTCCCATGTTTGGGGTACAGATGCTCATTAATAAGAAAGTGTTTACTTTCTTGTATATTAAGTATAGTTTAGTTCATTATATTAACATCTTGTTGTAAAGCAACACTAGGGCTATTTTGGGACGAACCTCGTCATTTTGAAATACGGTCAGATAACGGGGACGACATCTGAACTGGCACCTCCCTTTGCACATCACACTAGCGGGAGAACGTTAGGCCTGACAGATTTAAAGCGCAAAAGACTCCCTTCCACAACGGTTCTTCGATGGAATTAAGTCTCGAACCTGAAACTCTCCGTTTCCGAAGCCGAGACGTTACCACCAGGCCACCATGGCCCTATATTAGGAATAGAGAAGGTAAAGTAATCGTCAAAAAATACGAGCTGAAGATTTTGATGAATTTCCATGTTTTAGAGCTCGCCAAGTTCGAAAAACACATTATCAGAAAATATCTGTCAATCTGCGTCTATGTGAAAGATAACTATAAAACGCACTGAACTAGAAGCATGAAATTTAGTAAACGGTCTTTATACTGAATTACAATCAAATCAAATGGTCTTTAATCCAATTAGATTTCAGATTTAGATGGCTATGTATATGCACACAAAAAACGATATGTATGCACACAAGAAACAATATCGGTCCAGTCATAGGGGATGGGTGCATATAATATGTTTAGGGGGGGTGATTATCGAAAACGAAAGGCAAAAGGGACAGACGATTACTGATAATATAGATAGCAAAGATTTTAAATGCAATAGAGCTGAAGAAATTGAACTAATGTTTGGAGTTTGAGGATTTGATCTTTGATTTTTTTCTTCCTATTTAAGCTTAAAATATGGATTTTCAATTAATATTTATATCAGCACAAAATATTTTTCCCCAAAATCCGCTTTACCTTACCTCATTAAAGAGAAAGTTTGTCTTTCCGATCGTCGAAATCTGCTGATCTTCGACTAAAGATCTGGCAATTCAAGGTCCCTGGGGTCCAATATCCTCCAGGGGGGCATTAAAAACTAATCTGTTTCCAATGCTTCATCAGCACTGATATTCGGCATTTTTTTTCCAAGGAAAAAAAAAAAAAGATTCTGCGTTTTCGCAAAGAGTAGGATTAATGAAATAAGTTTTTAGAATAAATCTTTAAAAAAATCTTTTCCAAACTTCGCTTTAAAAAAATAGAAGAATTTAAGATACACATTATATATTATTTTTCATCTTTATTCGATTTGGTAAAATATTAAGATATTTATATATAAACTTTTATTACATTGTAAATTTCTATTTACATTTTAAATTTCTGATATGTTAATTGGATTATATTTGAATATCAGCTGGGAAATTTATATGTACGTAGGAGCATGTACTCATGTATATGTGTGAGAATGCATACGAGCTTGCATACATGCATATATCTGTGCATGTATGTATGTATACAGGTATAGGTAAGAGTGAATGTATTCAGGTATTTGTAAGTGTATTACGTAAAATAGATTTTAGCGCTGGCGTGAAAACATATAAGAAACGTTTCTGAAATTTTATAACTTCGATTTTATTTCATCCCGGGAGGCATAATTTATGTATAAAAAATAAGTGGCAAGAAAACTTCAGTCTACATTGCAACCACAAGAGCAGAAGAAATCAAAAAGTTTCTCTTCATTGATTTTTTTGATAAAAATTCATCGTTTACCCGTATTGACTAAGAAAAGGAAACTTAAATATCTTTAAAAGAATGTTGTAAGAATTGGAGATTTTTATCCCTTTGCTCTGAGCGTGAGAATCTGTTGAAAACAGCATTTTTATAGAGTGCATATAAATTAATTTGATAAAAAAAAGGATTTGGATGAGAAAACTAGAAAACATTTTAGAATGAAGTTAATATGAACTAAATTAAGAGAAAAATTTGGATGAATGTAAACATAATTTTGTAATTGTGAGGTAGAAATTTTTATTTCACCACGGAACCTAAATTATGAACAGAGAAAAAGCCTTAAGAGACGTAGCAATCAACATAAGAAAAAAGACGATATCAATATAAGAAATATAAGAATCAATATAAGAAAAAAAGACGTAGAATTTTTTCCCTTCAGTGATTTTTACTATGAGAATCTGAGAGGAATTTTTTTACATGTGTCGAATTCGGCAAGAGTACCTTAAATATCCTTGAAAAGTATGTGTGAATGTTAGGGATTTTATACTTTCGTACCTGTTGTGAGAATTACAGAATCAGCAGTTTTATTAAACGAATATTAGAATTAATGAAATAAAAAGTGAGAATTGTATCAGGAAATAAGACAACATTTTAGAAAGAAAGAAACTAAATTCTGTTAACATTAATAAATAAATTAATGGTAGCCGAATTCAGTCAATGTTAAAATTTATGTTACCATAATTAGTAATGTTAGCATAGTTAGTAAGTTATTGTTAGCATAATTGAGTATTGTCAATGTAAAATTAATTGGCAGTTTAACTAAATTAAGATAAAAACTAAGAAATAAGATTAAGAAATATCATTACGCAAACACACACACAGATTATATATATATATATACATGCCATTATTATATCCGAAGTTATTAAGAGAAAAGCAACAAAACTTATTCATTTTTTAATAGTATTCAGCCTATATATATATATTAGGCTGAAAAACACTATCATATTAAAACAAGAACAGTATAAGTAGTGTAGTTAAAACGGAAATAGTAAAAGTAATCTTGCTAAAACGGAAATTGTAGGTAGAAAATACTAGTTCGTTTAATTTCAATTCGAATTTTGCTTCGAACTGCTAATCAGCAAGAGTTCCAGACTTGAAGACAATCCAATCACCGAACGAAACAGTTTGCTGATGTTTACGTAATAACGCGAAAATGCTGATCGATACATTTCAGAGCCAGGTAGAAATCTCTGAGTGTCAATAACAGTCTGCGTCTGTTGAGAAACTAGTTAACAGCAGAGAATATCGGAAAACAAATCATTGGGAACAGGAATCAGACCAGAAACATTAATCACTCGGCTAATCAGACACACAAAAGAAACTGCAAACAACTATTTAATATTTATTTACTCATGTTATGGAATGATTAGATAACCGATAAATTGATTCGGGGAACATTAAGCTAATTCGAAATGGTTTTTGGAAGATAATTAGATAAAATGTTTGTTTTTCATCTAAATAAATAAGAAACGTTAACAACCCGCTTAACTCTTCATAATAAAAGAAAGAAAATAATTGATATTTAAGTTAATTATTATTCGAGACAACATTTAATTGTTTGTAGGGATAGGAACAATAGTTTTGTTTGAAATTTGTTTTTGTTGGTAATTAAATAAAAAATAATATTTTTTTCCTCTTGAAGACATGTTTAAGGTATCCGACTACGTTCGAAGAAATTTTTTTAAAAAATTAACTAAAACTTAGATGTTTTTAGATGTATTGTCATTTATAATACAAAATACTATAAGTATTTAAAAATATTTTAAAATATAGTACATTTTGAGAAAGAGGAAAATTTGTTGTAAATTTTAATGAAATTTAGCCAAAACGTTTAACACGCTACACAAAACTGTAATGCAACAATCCTATTTTTCTTTGAACACAAGTTATAGAATATAATGATGAATGAAATGAACCAAAATCTAAGAAACATTTCGAGTTGCAAAAGAAGTTATGGGAAAAATATACGTATATATGCATTTTTTTACAACTTAATGTTTCTAAAAACACCTATAAATGAAAAAGTATTTCACCAACTTTTGGTTCATTTCGTTGACCCTATTATTTAAAACACAGGCTGATATTTTTAAGTTAATGCCTCCATTAGGTTTGGAGATATCATGTTAAAGGTGGGGAATTTTTTATGAATATTAATGCTTTGAGAAAATTGAAGTCAAAGACAAATTTTAGCTGAAAATTAGGTGACCCTGGATGAAAAGTCAGACCTTTCTTTCCCTAGCAAAAATAAACTGTTTCGGAAAGAGGAAAGTCTGAACTACAAGAAATAACAATTTAAAAAAAAAATTCGCAAACGTGGTCGATAACTAGTGTTTTTAACGCAGTCGGATACCTTAAATTACAATACAAAAACTCTCAATTTGATCAGCATACTTTAAAAAATAAAAATTGTTCTTTCGCTTCATTTAAATGAAGACTGCAATTCTGCATACGTTGCAGTGAGTTAATATTTCCTAGTTTCTAATTACATCACCATTTTCTAAATAAAACAAACACAAGGAGTTCTTAAACTGAAGGTTCTTAACCTCCGGACATAACTCTTGCCTACAGAAAGGGCATGGACATGAGATAATTTAAGTGATAGATATGGACCCTATATATCCAAATAGCAAGAAATATTTGCTTGTAGAGCACGATTTTATTTTTTATTAGAAGTAGGGAAGTGTTTACAAATATGAGAAATGATCAAAAGGAATTTGTTCTGTTGTTGCTCTTATGGCAATTGCCATTGGAGAAACCTGTTGTTACGAAGACAGCAATTTAAGCCGATAGGGTGGGTCTCTTGTTTGTTTAGTAGCGCCATCTAGAGCCAAGAGTACGACTTTGTCACTCACGCTTCACTCATTCGCTTTCACAACCTCTTTTTACATCAGGGCACATTCATACATCTCACAGATAGAACAGAGGAAGATCAAACATGTCTGAACAGGGACTCGAACCCAGGAAGTATAGATCACGGGGAGGACGCGCTAACTCAATGCTAGGACAACGGCTTGATTTATTCTAAAACTTATCAGCAATGGAAGCAGTGATTTATATTTGGAAATCAGATACTAGTTTAATAAAACGCCTCGGATTCACGGGACTCAGTTTTTCATCTCAAGATTTCAGTTCGATAACTATGAACCAGACCGTCTCGAATTGTAATCATCAGTGAATCCGTAATTTAAAGCAGAAAATGCTTGCATTTGTATGTCATAAGAACAACTATAAAGCGGTGAACAGTAGCACCATGAAATAGCACTTTTATTAGAAAATAGGCAAGAAAATTTTGAGGAGACGATCGCCGATGGTTTTGGTTTTACTGTGATAAAAATGTGCAATATATGTTGAGAATTATAGAGTACAGCAATGTAGTGTGGAGGAATTAAGAAACAATGCTAAAAATCAGTTCATTTTTTAATTCAAAATCAAACTAAAATTTTGAAACACCCTTCCGTTTACAGTAGTTAATGTCCAAGAAATGAGATGACTAATTTAGTTTCTATTGATCCAATGATCTATTTTGTAGAACGTTTTGAATATCTTTTCTATCATGCATGGTTCAAGATGCAATTTACAAACAGAATACATAACAACTATCATGTTTGCTAATAAGCATTATCATGCTAATCAATCCTGTATTTGTCTTTACTCTTGTACAATAATGTAGAATATTGTTTGATATTAAATTATTCAATGTTTCACGATATTATACAATATTGCGAATACAATATTACATTGTTTTAAGTATCCGACAACGTTTAAAACGCTGGTTATCGACCACATTGGCGGTTTTAAAAAATTCTTATTTCTTATAGATTAGATTCTTCTCTTTCCAAAATAGTTTTTCTTTTCTAGGAAAAGGAAAGCCTTAACTATTATCCAGGGTGACATATTTTTCATCTAAAATTTGTCTTTAGCTTCCATTTTCTCAAAACTTGAATTTTCATAAAATTTCTCTACCGTTAACTTGATATCCCCGAAACTAATACAGGTATTTACATAAAAAAATTCAGCATTTGTTTTAAACAATACCAGCGGGTGACCGAGCTCCGCTCGGAGAAAACAGGTATCGAAGCTAACTCAAAGATTTAAATTTTCAATTGTGATTTATCATAACAATACATGCCATAAGAAAATTTGTGAAACCATTGGTGAAAAGATAACCGGTTAAAGTGCACCATTGTAAACTATTCTAAACAAAGTTAGAGTGTGGAAAGGGAACTATTCTATACAAAGGTAAAGTAAAGGTAAAGATTGAAGTGTGTTGAAGTTCAATATTTTTGACAAATTTATTTAGAAAAACCAAACATACATACATACATAAGAAACATATTATAAACCTATAACAGCATAAACATAAAACTTTATTAGTTCGCTATATTGGCTATAGATGGCAGCACGTTACCGCTTGAAAATTTAAGTAACCATTAAGGCGAACTAATAAAGTTTGAAAATATCCTATCTGTAACTCCGAACTGCTCGACCGTAGTGCTTCAAAACCGGCGCCAATCGATTCCTCGTGGCCAAAAAAGACCCCCAAGTTTACCGGAGTTTATTAATTAAGGGGCGATTTTCGACTTGGCAACCATTCCTCGTATTATAGTATTAGATAGGCAATGAAAAGAACAAAAATTTCCATTGTTGGTGGAATACTTTTTCATTTATAGATGTTTTTAGAAAATTTAAGTTGTCATTTAACGGAAAAAAATGCATATATACTTATATTTTTCCCCATAATTTCTGTACGTCTCAAACTTTTTCTTAGAATTCGGTTCATTTCATTCATCATTATATTCTATAACTTGTGTGAAAAGTAAAATAGGATTGCTGCATTACAGTTTTGTGTAGAGTGTTAAACGTTTCGGTTCAATTTCATTACAATTTACGACAAATTTTCCTATTTTACAATATATGTTTTTAAGTAATTATTTTTGAATTTATAGCGTTTATTATTGACAATACATCCATAAAACCTAAATAGTTTCTAAAAATCAAATTTTTAAAAATGCTTTCTTCGAACATAGTCGGATAACTTAATATCATATGATATTGTAAAATATATGTGAGCTACCACGGTCTTTATATGCGCTAAAACGTATGGTTGAAAATGATTGTAAATTACAAAAATTATTTAACTTGACTGTTAAATTCATGTATTAGAATTTATAAAATAAAGAATTATATACAGATTAATCATGCTTAACTTTTTAAAGAGACTGATATGATTAGACAGTTTTTGACGAAAAAAATTTTCAATTTAATTAGCGCAATGTCTTATAAATGATACAAAACTAGTCCAACAAGCCAATCATAATCATCAGTTTGAATGATTGTTTAGTTAATATTCCATACAACTGAATGGAATGTTATAATACAAAGTCATATTTAACACGTTTTAAACTACGCATTCAAAAGAGTCAAACCAGGCGAAATTAGAAATGATGAATGCGGAAATTAAATGATGTGTCATAGAAAATGGTCGCCCCAATTATCAAACCATTTTCAAATGCGTATTAATACATATAAATGTGCATCATCAATCATATTCTCACATGCAGAAGTTTGGATAATACGTCATTGTGTATTAACACAGATGCACATCAATATAACAGGGGGACGAATAATAGATGAATTTGCAATAAGATTGCATTTAATTTGTCAAATAAATGAGATTTCTACCGCCAAAAATGTAATGTTTTTCTGAAAAGTAGTTAAATGTTGAAAACGTTATTTGAAACCATCCAACGATCACCCAATTTACAAAACGAACCAATATAAAGATAAAGATCGAAAAACAAACTTAATGTGAACCAATCTCACTTGACGATGGATATTGGTTTAATCAACTCTTAAGTCACATGTTTCGACCTTAAATTTGAGGTACTACTACTCCCTTATTACAATAAACAAACGGATCTCATAGATAGTTTAACAAATATAAACAATATCTGGGGAATGAATTAGGTCACTTATCCATATTAAAGCGTTAACAACTTTCATCCAAATGAGAGAAACATGCATTCTTTCAAGAGAGAGAAATTTATTTAGTTTAGTTTAATTTAGTTAAATCGTGGTGACATCTTAATGAGCCAGTAACATCCACTAGACACAAGCGTTCGCTTCTGTCGAATGGATAAATTACTAGACTTCAAATCCAAACATCGCAGGTTGGATTCTTGGCGGATTTGAACCTACACATTGGCACAATTCCGCCTACACCATCGCCACAAGATAACTATCTCATTTTTAAGTATCATTGAGATTTATTTGAGATTAACCTCATATTTTTGTATCGCGGTCATATAGCGAGGATGGCACACACTTGTCTATGCTTTCATATCATACCAACGAGAGATATTTGTTACCGATGGATTGAAATTGCACCAGATACAATTGCTCGACAGATCTTTGATTAAATTGCACCAGAGACGATTACTCGACGGATCTTTGATTAAATTGCACCAGAGACGATTATTCGACGGATCTTTGATTAAATTACTTTAGAGACGATTACTCGACGAATCTTTAATTAAATTACACAAGACACAATTACTCGACCGATCTTTGATTAAATTGTACCAGATACGATTACTCGACGGATCTTTGATTAAATTACACCCGAGACGATTACTCGACGGATCTTTGATTAAATTGCACCAGACACGATTATTCGACGGATCTTTGTTCCTGCTCGTGTGGTCTGGTGTGTAAAGGGGGGTACCAGTTCAGGTATCGTCCTCGTCATCTGACCGTTGTTCAAAATGACGAGGTTCGTTTCAAAATAGCCCTCTTGTTGCTTTAAAACGGGACGTTAATATAACTAAACTAAACTCGACGAATCTTTGATTAAATTACACCAGACACGATTACTCGACGGATCATTGATTAAATTGCACTAGACACGATAACTCCTCGGGTCTTAGATTAAATTGCACCAGACATGATTACTCGGCAGATCTTTGATTAAATTAGGTTCGAAACGTGAAATATGTAATTCAACAAGATATTAAATAAATAATTATTTGATAAAAATGCAACTCTTATTTTAAATTTAAAAAGTAATCTGAGTTTACTTTATTTTTGAATCTAAACATGTCCTCTTTTCATTATGGACTGCTCTTCCAGTGGGTGAGCTCGAAGTCGAATTGACTACACTCTCTTAACGCACAGACATCTTTTATTAGCAGATCGAGCTCCGTTTTGCTCTAGTTTCCAAGTTATTTCAACAGTTCGTCATATTTTAATCGAATGTCCTAATTTTAATCTTCATTATTTACATTTTTTAATATCTCATTAATGGACGTGCGAACGTTGTTAAGGGAAAATCCTCAAAAAAATATTTTTAAATTTTTAAAAACAACTGGCTTTTACCATTTCATACAGACCTATATTAACTGTTGTCAAACACATCACGGCATTGTTCTACAGTTTCACTTTTACACTTTATGCATCTTTGCTTCTATTATATACTTTTTGAACTTTTTATACAATTTTAGCCTTCTAGTTTGACCGTATATATGGCGCCGTATAGCCGTTTTTGACTCTTGTCCACTAAACAATCCAATTCAATCCTCCTCCTTTTATCTTTCCTCTTATAGCTATTGAATAAACGCATATATTTGACTGAATAAACGCATATATTTGACTGA
>JAPMOQ010012849.1:2194443-2248205 GCA_026543055.1 Argiope trifasciata
TGTGGTTTTGCTTTCCCGCGCTAATACTGTCATCGCAAGGAAGAGAGTTTCACAGTAATATGTATTGAATAATTAAGGGGTGTGACGTCAGAGGTCCCAAGGCTTGGCGACCATTTGGCGACGTGGTGACGACTTTGGCGACAAAATGGTAAGTACCTGAAACATCGAGAATTTTCCCGATCCGTCCTCTAAAAGCCGAGATCCAGCTAGAACGCTCCTAATTGTCCAGAAAATGTTAGCCCCGCCTACCACCGGTATATATAAGGAAGAAGGCTGCAGTGAGTAACTCAATCGAGTCGGATAAAGTCGAAGCGAAGCAGCGGAGAAAAGGGAAAGGAGATCTGAGGAAGAATCCAGTGGAGTCAAGCCGAAGTGCAGCAGTGGAGAGAAGCTGAACGATCTAGTGTTCAACGAAGACAAGTACCGCTGTGGAATTTATCGAGAAGACCTAAGAGAGAGAGAGGTCTTGAACGGAGGATTGTTGTGTGGCATATACTGACGAAGCCTGTGTCGTAGCCCGTTGTGCTGTCGTCTGGAACGGAGCTGTCCCGAACTAAGGAGTAGTCCCGTTGTGCGAAGTAGTGAGTCGACAGCAAAGGCAAGAAAGGATAGCGGAATAGTTTCAGCCTGTTCTGGAGAGACCCAGGTTGTGTAAAGTGAATCCCATGAAGATTCTCTCTCCGGCTGAATCCTGTCTGGCCGCTCTGCGAGCTGTGGGCATTGTCACTACGGAATTTCTGCCTGTGGACTACTATTTGTAGTGTGCTGTCATGTGTGAACGTCTCGACTGTAAATAGTTGTCCTGTACATAGTTGTGTTACAAATATTTGTCGTCTGTGTGCTGTCCTGTCCCCGTCCTGTAAATAAACGTTTGTGTTCGCCAACTAAAGGACTGATCATTGTCTGTGTGTGCATCATCATCTGTAACACCATACACACCCACTATATACGAGGTAAAACGAACCCAACGGATAAGTAATATAGGAAATCCGTAACTATATATATATATATATAAATATAAATATAAATATATATATATATATATATATATTCTTAAGTGGAAGCTACCAATGGCTCCACGAAGAATACTTAGATTATGCAGATCTATAAATCATGAAACGAAATAAGATTTAATGAAAGTAGATTTACAAGTCCTGCGGATACACCATGGTTTCTATCTTCAACAAACTTTTATAAAAGAAGTGGAATGATGAAACGAAAATAGATTCAAAAATCAAAATTCCTGTGGATGCGCCATCAACAAATTTTTAGGAAAGGGGCATCTGATGGAACAGCCGATTCCAAGAGGGCCGAGATTTTGGTGCCAGGTATCTCATTTCCCGACATTAAACGAAGCTTGTGACCTCACTTCCAGCCATTGAGTGACGCCTGTGACCTCACTTCCCATCAATAAGTAGCGCCTCTGCTGGAGGAAACATGAACAAAGTTCAATTCATGCATAGACGAGGCAAGATGATTACGACGTGCTATATGTGTGTATGGAAGTATGTGAAAAGACGAAGACGAAATGACGACGTATTTCTAAAAAACAAACTTGCATGTTACAGGACGAACTTGATTATTCATTCCATCGTATAAATCAGTCATCATCATTTGTTCATCATTAACCTAACTTCGTTGTCTTCCATTACATTCTAAAATATATGGACTTAATATTGCTACGCCATCACGACCCCCACATTATTATAACAATGCATTTTCTGAAAAAATTTGGCATATGATTTAAAACCAAATTTGCAAATTTCAAAAAAATTCTACCTGACACCCACTCAGAAGAAATTTTGTCTGCTATAATACAAGTGAAATAAAAAGAGCCAGGTGCAAAAAATTTGGTGAGCAAGTTTAAAATCCAAAATTTAGATGCATATTAAATTTGGAAACCAATCCGCCAAAAATTTTTCCTTTGGCCATTCTGTACTTATCCATGAATGGAAATGCAAAGAAAAAAACAAAATTCAGTATGTGATCGTGTGACTACAAATATATTTACGTGCCAAATTTGAGTTCCGTCCTTTGGCAAAAAGGTACATAAAATGCGTATTCGGACAATAGATTCAATAAAAATGCCTAATTCAAGACAAATTATAAGACCTACAAAGAAATATTAATGCAAATTAAGACATTCCTAGATTTATGCAGGGTCCAATTTTATATGGGGTAGAGTGAGAATAAAAGTTTTATTGTAGATCCCTATAGCGAAAAGTTTTTGAGAAGACCACTGCAGAACAAGAACCACCTTCTTTGGTCATTATTAGGCTCCAAACAGCTTAATTTTTTTTATTTCCAACCGACAAAGATGCAGATTATAACAATGTTAAGTTACATGTTTACAGAGATCAAGTAAACTTCAGTTCTTTAAATTCAAATATGTATGAAAAAAAATCGAAAAGAAACAGAACTTTAAAATAGAAGGCATATGAATCTTTTTACTTTTGTATCGATCTATATTTTTTTTTAAGTAACTAACTACCATGTCAGTTTTCTGTTTTAATGCAGAAAATATCGTTCGATTCTCAACAAAATATGATAAAAGCCAGCGTATAAATGATATGATGAAGCCAGATTCTGTCAAATATAGAGCTTATAGTTATAAAAAGAATGCGCGAGTCAATTTTGTTTTGACAATTTTACTCAAAGAGAGCCCCAAATAGATATATGAATATTTTTACTTTTCTTTCGATACTTTATTATCAAAAAAGAGACCAACAACAGGTTCAGTTTTCCGTTTTAATGCAGAAAATACCATTCGATTCTCAACAAAATATGATAAAGCCAGCATATATATATGATATGATAAGGCCAGCATATATATGACATGATAAAGCCAGATTCTATCAAATATAGAGCTCACATTTATAACAAGAATGTGCGAGTCAATTTTTTTGACATTTTAACTAAAAGAGAGCCCCAAATATACTGCTCTAAATGCCCATTCAAGTGGACAACATCGATGGATTTATACGTCTGGCCACCACCATTTCCTGAAAAGGCGCCATAAAAAGAAATATGGGCCACCGTTTGGTCGAATTTACCACTCAACCTGTCAGGCGACCCCCTCAGCGTTGCTGGATGCCTTCCAGGGCTGTTTCTTCTGAAAAACAGCTCAGCTGGAGGACTGATTCCGTCGAAAGCGATCGATACCATCGGTGAACTGAAGAGGACAAACACTCTCTCCAAACAAGCAAGGACACGAGAAAGCTTTTGGCAAGGCACCTTCTCCCCCACTGGACCGATTAGAATACTGCACAAAGCAAATAAATTGAGAGGAACGAATCGTACTCGAGGTCTTAATCCAGAATTCTGTGTAGCTAGGCGTTGGATGACTTTTAAATTATTAAAGTTATGCGATTCTGGCAAAGTTCAAACAGAAAAAGATTATTCCATTTTGAAAAGATAGTAAAAAAGACAAAACAAATACAGTTTCATGTTTAAAAGCCTTCATTAATACACTTCTTTTAAATTATTAAAGATATACAATTCTGGCAAAGTTCTTGAGAGAGAAAGCTTATTCCAATTTGAAAAGATAGCAAAAGAGACAAAACAAATACAGTTTTATGTTTAAAAGTTCCCATTAATATAGACAGTCTGTAAATTTGATAAGCTCAGATGAAAACTTCCAGCCTAAATTCAGTAAAATTGACATATCAAGATAAAAAGATGTGATGAAGATAGGTAAAAAAAACTTTATTAAAGTACAGAAGTTGTATTAGTTTATAGAATCGCAATTTTAGTAACTTTAATATCAACAACAGAGAGTAACTAATAAGACTTTAACCATGTCATACAAACCAGAGTACATATTTTCGACCAAAGACAAAAAAGAGCAATTAGTGCTTGGAATGCAAATATGGATATACATTGGCAGTTTTTTTCCAACTTAAAAAGAAATGCATATTATCTCTTGGTTGAATTAATTGCAGATTATTCGTCTTTGTGAGTTTATTCGATCTATCATCAAATCGCTGTAATGTATTCACTTCATTGTGGCTCATTAACTTTTGACATACACTCAGGTGATTTTTTTAATTAAAATGAAGTATACTTTGAACCTTGGTTGAAAGACACGCAGCGTTCATTTGCCATTATTTATCTTGTTAAAATTATTTAATCCATCATTGTATCACAATGTATTCAGATCAATGTAGCCCATTAACTTTTGATATACATTCAGATGGGTTTTTTTCCTACTTAAAATAAGCATGCTAAATCTTCGTTGAAAAAAGTGCAACGTTTATTAGCGATTATTCATCTTGGTGAGTTTATTTGATATTTCATTGTATTACTGCAATGTTTTTATATCGTCGTGGTCTATTAACTTCTAATATGCATTCAGAGGTATTTTATACTTAAAAATGAATGTGTGTTGAGTCTTGGATGAAAGAATTGCAGCCTTTACTTGCGATTATTCATCTTGTTGAGTTTATTCAATCTAACATTATATCACTGCAATGCATTCACACCAACTTGGTCCACCCATTAACTTCAAGACTTAATATTCATTTAAGATTCACAAAGAAATGCACATTGAGTCATGGATGAAAGAACTTTTGGTCAGTTTATTTAATTAGTCATTGTGTTACTGCCATGACGTCGCTGCAATGTATTCACATTTATATTGTTCATTAATTGCCACATAAAGAAAGAATTACCACATGATTGAAATAAATGAATTGAACTTCGACATCAGACATCACTTTTAGCATGAATATCAATCCCAACAACATTCATCTTGATTTTCCTAGTTAATCATCCAAACCAATCAGTCTACCAGAACAGAAGTCCCAGATATTTTTGAGCAACGAAATCAAAAAACACATGCGTCCAGTTAGAAACAAAAAATGATTTCGAAATAATTTCCTGTTATGCAACAATTTTTCGTAGGCCTTTGGGACGACAATTTGCAATACTATTTGAAAAAAAAATTAAGTTGCAAATATTTTATTCCTTCCTACATCTATCATCATCAAAAGAGTATAAAAGACTATAACGTCAACGAAATGACGAGATAAACTTGAATTCCAGCAATTTCATTAGCAGAAAAAATTTTCTACTGCATTTTTTCACAGTCATAAAATTGTTGGTGTCTTTTAATACCACGGAAATATCACAAACTCGGTCACAGATGCGGAGAAAAAAGAGCAAACTAATAAATTCAAACCTCAAGGAAAAAATAAAAATAAATAAAGTAAAACTAATTGAATAAAAACTAAATATGATTTATAGTGAACAGATATGAGTTTCCGTACAGTATTTAAAAAAAAGGGGAGCAAAAATTTCTCTCCAACCTAATATACAAAAAATTTTGCTCGTCGCAATTAATCAAGGAGAGGTAGGAAATGAAAGAAAAATCGTCTAAAAATTTTCTCAGGAAACTAAATTAATTGAATTTCTTACTCTCCCCATCCTTCCCCCTCCAATCGTCTTATCGGTTTAAATAAGAAACTTTCCTTGAGCGATGGATCCGCAATTTCATCCGACGGATGCGTTTCCATGGAGACGGGATGTAGGAAGTTTTGTAGGCGTTGCCGTGGAAACCTCCGAATCAATCCAAAGGCCATTGTACCTGACAGGGTTTCTTTGAGGCTGCGACCTGGGTGTGAAAATTATATGCTGCGGAGGAATAGGGGTCGGCAAAAAATATACGTTCGGAGAAGGAGACGAGTACCCATTTATCTAATATGCATTTTTGTATAGTGGAGGCATGCAAGTAATTCAGGGAATTAATATGATAATAAAGTCATTATAAATAAAAATAATGATGATAAGGATAATAAAGAGTGCAATTAAAAGAATTGTACTTAGAAGAATTAAGGAATTAGCTACTAACAATGTGCATGATAGAAATATAAATAATTTCTTTCAAAAATGGGAGGATTGTAATTTTTTTGTTTGAAGAAGCATTACGCAGGTTACTGTTATGCTATTGCATTGATTATGTTATCTAAAAGATGAATATTCGACTGTAAGTCAGATAGACACATTATCTATAAAAAAACAGTGATAGTTTCTGGTTTTTCTTCCTTTAAATTTATTTTTGTTGAATTTACACAACAAAAATATTTCAATTTGTAGAGGGCGTCTCAAAATTAAAGCAATATTTGAATTTGTCACTATCCAAGCATTAACGTATTGGCAAGACTATTAAAAATCATTTGGCAGCTGATAGTTTAGAGTTAGTTAAAATGGAGTGTTACATGACAGAACAATGTGCTAACGTAACATTTGAATTAAGTAAAACAGATAATAGTTTTTTCTTTTAATTGTTATACTTTTAATAAATAGAAAAACGCATAGGATAGGGTTATGTAGGGAATAATACATATAACTTCACGGCTTTGCAGCCATATACGCACTATTACGTCGAAATTTTCCATGACCATTTCGTTGATGCAGCGTTTTCATTCTTTCCTTGAATGCACGCATGCTTGTAGGCTTTTTGGAATACTGACTTCAAATAACCCTACAAAAATATATCCAACAGTGCTAAAGCACTCAGTCTAGCTTGGCGATCCTCAAAGTTTCGAATTGTGGCAGCCAGAATTTTATTATTTTTGAAATATTATGAACAAGAAAAGTATGTTGTTTTATCGTATAACGTTCCATTTTTGTTAATCCTAATGTACCAGCTGTCAAATCGTATTTTTAATAGGGTTGCTATCGATGTATTGTTCGAATGGCGTCAAATTCAAATCTTGCATTAATTTTGAGACACCCTTTATATAGCAAAGCAGTTAATTATTTCAACACTTTTTTCATATTCTAATACGGACTCAAATAAACAAAAATTAATTAAAAACATAAGCAACCTTTATTAATTAGCTGTTTGTCGAAAATCCACGAATTTAAAATGACTGACAAGTTTAAAGGGCCAGTCCCATAATCAAAATCACTTCGCTGACTTCGCTATTTTTAAAAATTTCATATGAAATTCAACGAGGTTTTGTTACATCAATAATGGTCCTTTTTTCTTAACCAATGACAGCTCAGAGAAAAATCTCTAAAGCAGTATTTAAGTGTATATTCTTTGCAGGGTAGAAATCTTCAAACAGTGGCTTAGTTATAATTACTAAATATATTTAATGCACTAATTTTGTGAATTTTTATTTCGTGTGAATAAAACAAGATTCATAGATGGATCTTTAATGTCGTTCATCCATTACTTATCAATTTAAATAAGATTTTGTAAAATAAGTTTGTAACAAATCTCTCAACAATTAAATCGATTTTGTTAATTTTTGTCGCCAATTAATTTCGCCATCGACAGAGTACAGTATTTCATTTGTTGGCAAAGTTTTTATTTGATGAAAATAGGTGACAATGGCTATATTAATAGCCTAAGACGACGTTGCGTTTTTAGAATGAAATTTATCTAGAAACGTCAAACAAGTTTGATAAACTTATCAAAACAAATTGTGATAAAAACACATTTGTTAAAATATAAAGCAAAGCAAAGAAAAGTGTTATTTTAAATTGCGTGTGCACAATCATAAAAAAAAACCCTCCTGATAAATTAACTACACTTTGAAACAATAAAGTTGTCAAACTTGCGACGAAAATTTGGTGAAACTTAAGTTGCGGACTGTTTTAAGATTTTACTTTGAAATATTTCTCGAAATGGAAAGTTAGGTATAGACAATTCTTAATGGCATATAAATGGATCAAACTTATTCATTTTCAAGGAGATATTAGCCAAACATTTTGGAAATAGGCACACAGTTGTGGCTTAGGAAATGTTACATGTTTTAGGCCCGTAGAGAATATAGGTGAAATAACGACTTTTCTGTTTCTTGAGGAATTGGGGGGAAATTACTCCACAATGCATTTTGTATGAGAAAATCCCTCAGAAGAATTCTCAGTCACAACCACTTTGTAGATATGGATTTTTATTTATTTAGTTAAAAATTTCAAGACCAATGGCACATCCTGAGTGGTCGGTAGCATTTCACTGACCTCTATTTAGGGCGGTGAAATACCATAAGTGGTTGTGACTGAGAAATTCAGCTGAGGGGTTTTCTCATACAAAATGTATTATGTGGTAATTTCCCTACAATTACCTTTTAAAATGAAGTACAGATGAAAATAGGTGACTCTTGATTACATACCCAATGAGCATGAGCTAGCAGTTGAAACAAAAATTGGCAAAACTGCAATGAATACGGCTTGGTGTTTGAACGTTGGTTTTTCGTACCATTTTAACTATACAGATACTCAGAGTAAATGTGAAAAGTAAGAAGACAAAGTTAAACAAATATGAAAGTCAAAAGGTTAACACATAAGAACCAACAGGAATGATATTTCGAAACTCTATCGCAAACTAACTCTTATGGTTTTCACACCCGGTGGTTAAATTTATAAAATCTTAGCAAATCGCTCTAATTGCTCAGATATTCTACTTTTAGATAGAGAATTTTGTATATTGTGGTATGGTTAAAAAAGAAGAAAAAAAACAGTGAGTATAAATTTTGTATATTTTTTTTTCTATTGATTTAAACAAAAATTTGTCACAGAGCTACAATATTAGTAACAAAAGAATATTCCAAATTTCATTCATCTATGCCATATCGCAGTTACATGTATGGAAATGTACAAACTGACATATGATCAACCCCTTGATAAATTGGATACAAATTAAGCACGGATTTTTATTTCAGATACTGGAACTGCATGCTAAATTTTATCTACAGTTTGTATTTAGCGGATCCTTTTACATTTGGACATAGAAACTAACTTAAAACGAATTTAAAATTTGACGTAAAGGCCATTTACCAAATTTCATTCATCTACATAGAAGCATTTTCGATATTCATAACACACAGATATAATCCTTTTAAAAGAATTTTTTTGGGGGGAGGGGCTCAAGATGAACTAAAACGTGGTAATTAGTCAAAATCCTGAGTTAGAAGCATTTTTAAATTTAATTACATAGACGCATTTTCAATATTCATAACACACAGATATAATTCTAAAACATTGGGGGCGGAGGGCGCTTAAGATGACCTAAAACGACGTAATTAGTCAAAATCGTGAGTTAGAATTTTATAATTACAATATTTTTACATCTTTGTGCATTCCGTACACGAGAAAACTGAAAGCGAGTCAGCAGGAAACAATGGGAGATCTCACTATACTAAATTTATTATTCTCTTGTTCTCACCACAGACAAGGATTTTATATTTGTTTTATTGATTCTATTATAGCTGCACCATCTAAAAGTTAGTTTTATGTCGATATTATAGAATATTCTTTGAATTGTATTTCTTTCTACCCACTAAAGCAAAAGCAAATTTAAGTTAAAACATTTGAACTATGGAAACGATATCTATCAAAAAATATATCTGAAATCAACAAAATTAATTTAATTTTATACGGAATTTTTCTATAAACTACCGACAGATGACAGCACGCAGAAAATGTGGTCAATCGATATTAAAAACAGCCAGAATCGTATTCTTAAGGAGATTTATTTTCTGTTTACAAGCTAAGGATCGAAATAAAAAGCAAATTTATGAAATTAAACCTATACATGATACTAGAAATGTAATTAATAAAATTTTATACATAAATATTTTAGAATGAAGTCCACTTTATTGATATTGCAGACTAGAGTCAACAATAGATGGCACCACAAACTGCCCGAAGCAATTTGTTTTTTGATATGTGATATTCTCTGATATAATACAAGCTTTAGGGGAAGAAAAAAAAAAAAAAAAAAAGGAAAGAAAGAAAATTCATTGAACTTTATGATATAATCAACAGTACCAAACACGAACAAAGATAGTAAAAATAAAAAAATAATGATTAAAAAAAATGAAAAAAACACATTAAATGTGAATGAGATATTAAAAATATTGTAGAATTATTACATAAAAGAAAATTAATCGATCTCAAAAATAATAAAATTCAATTCCAAAAATGCTGAAACGTATGTCTGTCATAGATACAAAGTTTCATAATTTCAAAGCGTAAACCAACATAATATTTAACGAAATAAAATTCCAAACTTAAAAAATCAATTTAGAAAAGATTTACATAAGTAAATATAATCATTTAAGAACATGGGCGTGCACTAATAAGTCAATGAAATAACGATTACTCTTTTACTCTAACATATAAATATATTATTTTCCAAAAGTTTTCCAAGGAAAATCTAAAATTTCACTTGAATTAAAATTAAATTTAAAAAAAAGGATTTAGTTATTTTTTCCACCGCCCAAAAAAACAAACAGATTAAAGAAAAATGCTGATTTAATAGAAATTTCAATTTTAAAATCAGATCCCAAAAATTGTAAGATATTACCTAAAAACAAATTAAAATTAGAAAATTATAATGCACTGACTTTCATTTCATTTACAAATCTAGACTAATTCTTATAAGATAAGAGCATTTCGCGAAATCGTTTGAAAATTTTACACAATCTTTTAGAAAGTTTTTAGTTGAAATGAAATAAAATATTATGAGACATGTTGCTTCTAATGGCATATGTTATTGACAAGTCCACTGACTAAAGAACCATTATGATTTAAACCGAATTGTGCGTCTCTTGTTTATTATCAGTAGCGCTATCTAGGGCCAAGAATACGACTTGGCTACGCACGCATCACAACCCTTTTTACGGGGCGAGCTTCATTCACAGATCGTAATTTAGACCTGAATCAGATAACGATCACCTCTGAACTAGTACTCAAAGTGGTATTGCTCTCGACATGGAGGACTTTGTGACCACGACATATTTATACACAGATCAGTCACCACAAGCGGAGATTCTTCGGTCAGTGGGATTCTAGATCACAACCTAAGGGATGCGATATGCAATAACGACCAGGCTGTCTCTGTCTCATATGAGACACAGTTATTTGATCTGTTAATCTGATTCCACAGTTAACTCAGCTCACATATTCCATGTTTGCATCAGTAATGCAAACTAACCAACGGAAGAATACCACCCTTACTTTGAAATCTTCATGGATTGAATTTTATAAAAAATAAACAATATCCAGTCTCCTCCTAGACAAAATTTATATTCCAATTCATTCAACAGTATTTTTAGGTTAGAAGTTATTGAATTACCCCATTAATTCTTTTTCTTTCTTTTATGATTATGGATCGTACAATTGGTGGTATGTAGAAACAAATTAAGAATTATTATAAGAAACTATTTGCATTGCTTAGTATCATGATTCGTCGATATCTTGACAATCGGGTTATTGCAGCAAACAACAGCAGATGGCAGCACGATATTTGAGATAGTCTCCATTGATAAATTTAAGTTCTGGTAGACACAGAATTCAGTGAAGATTACTGGCGTGATTAATAGAATTCGGCTACATGATACTACAAAAAA
This sequence comes from Argiope trifasciata, assembly GCA_026543055.1. Taxonomy (NCBI): domain Eukaryota; kingdom Metazoa; phylum Arthropoda; class Arachnida; order Araneae; family Araneidae; genus Argiope; species Argiope trifasciata. Next base: position 2,205,807 of record JAPMOQ010012849.1, read on the forward strand.
TGAATTACTACTGGGAGTAATATGTAGATTACAGCATGAAATAATTTCTCATCAATTTCATGAGATACATCTTCAAAGCGCTTTTAAATTAAAATAAATAATAATATTAATTCCTATTCCAGTGTTCCGGCCAGAGAATTTAGTTGAAGACTAAGTATGGCGTATTAATGACTAAGTACCATTAATGGTTCACACCATTTTTGTTAGTTATAAAATTGAAACAAGAACAAAAGCTTTTCCGGAAAGTTCAGACAGCCAATTGCCATTTTTTTGGGATATTTGTTTTATATAAAATAGTTTTCCTTTCAGCTGTCATTAGTCTCTGACCTACGAAACAAACTTTAACATCCCCCATTAGAAAAGCAATATCTACTAAAGTTCATAGGCATGTCTATAATTTCATGAATGGGTGGGTGGAAAAATTGTCCTTGAAGATTGATGAAAGATAATCTGCATTACTAAAAGCTCAAGACATCTCTAAATCATTCAGTTGCCTTTTTGTCTATTCAAAATACAGCGATGCAATATTAAAAACATTTAATACGGCATGGATGATCAGACATTCATACATAATTCGATTATCGTAATAAAGTGGTTCAATTATTCAAAGGAATGTTAGAAGACAGCTCACCTCCAAGTCCAGGCTAGGCCTGGGAAGGCTCGTCATGCTTCCGGTCTCGAAACCGACGGTGTGGTGTCTCCTGGGCTGAGGCCGCTTCAAGGTCTGGCTGCCTCGCGGCAGCACATCACTCATGTGACCGGAGTCACTCTCCCATTCGGCCGCACGTTTAGACAGGCTTGACGGAGCTGGAAAAGAAAGAGGAACGTCAGCGTGACAAAATGTACCAAGAATGCACAAATTAAGATTCAATAATTCGCAATTTTATTGATATATATTTTTAGGATACAATTCACCGGTGTAAAATCATGTGTAGGATTCACTAATTCGCACTTTTCTAAATGTTTGCTGATAGGATACAATTTATTGGAATAAACAAGGAATAAAATTCCCCAATTCGCAATTTTCTTAATATTTACTTGTACGATAAAATTCATCAAAAAATAAAAACAATGAGTAAGATTCACTAATTCACAATTTTATTATTATTCGCTTATGGGATACAATTCTTCGGTGTGACACCATGTGTAAGATTCACTAATTTGCAATTTTCTTATATTTGCTTATATGATACAATTCATTGGAGTAAAACAATAAGATTCACTAATTCGCAATATTATTAATATTTGCTTGTAGGATCGAAGTAAAACAAAGAGTTCATCGAAGTAAAACAATGAGTAGGATTCAATAGTTCACAATTTTCTTAATATTTACTTGTAGGGTGCAATTCTTCGGAGTAAAACAATAAATAAAATTCACTAATTCGTAATTTAATTCATATTTGCTTGTAGGATACAATTCCTCGAAGTAAAACCATCAGTAGTATTCACTAATTCACAATTTTCTTAATATTTGCTAACACTCATTTATGTTAACTATGCTAGCGACACTATGCAAGTTAACATGGTTAATTCATTTTTCGGAGAAACATTAAAAACACTTTTTCAAATGGTGGATACAATTCATTGCACCCTACAAGCAAAATTCTTTCCTAAGATTATTATTTTATTATTTAAATAAAATTTAATTCTTGTTTATCGAGATAGTTTTACTCTGATATTTTTTATAACATTAAACTGCATTCCTCTTAAAAATACTTAGGTTCATAAACAAAACTTTACATGTTTTGTCAATAGATGGCGGCACCACTCATGACGTATTTGCTAAGAGGAGAAAGCAACATCACAGGCTAGCAAAATAAAGACAGATTTTCTAAAAATTCAAAATATATTGATATAAAAAATGTAATTTTTTAAACCGAATTGGAAGTTATTTTCCAAATAAGATAATAATCATGGAAATTAAAAAATATGGAACAAAATTAAGAATATTAATTGCGAAATCGTTAGAGATATAGAATGATTTTTATTTCACTGGGATAGTCAGTAAAAAATTTACAAATAATTAACCACTTTTAATGAGCAAGAGGTAAAAAAAAAGAAGTTGAGAAAGTTCAATAAAAAATTTACAAATAATTTACCACTTTTAATGAGCAGAGAAAAAAAGAAGCCGAGAAAGTTCACTAATAAAATCTTAAAATAATTATCATTAAAATACACTTCCAACACACATTTTGCACTTTCAACTAAGTATTTAATAAAAAATCTTTAAAAAATCCATTGCAATTTTTTTACAAAGTACTTAAAATAACACCTCATAAAAAATTAAAACGTAAAAATAAACGCCATAAAACTCTTTTTGCTTTTCCATGCATTCGAAATCGGAATTTAAAAAAAAAATACTTCACTAAACCATAAAGAGAGAGAGAGAGAGAAAGTTACTTCCCCACAAAATTTGCTTACGACATTAAGAAACATCGAGCACACTCAGCACTTTTGTAGAGCAGTCATTTTTCCACTCAAATTCAGCGAGCCAAATGTGTGCTCATAATGAGTGCATTTATTCCCAGAGCTAAAATTGAAATTGTTCTGCGGAGTGTTTTCTTTTCTGGGGGGAAGGGAGGGGAGGGACTTAATTCCCTATTTGGCAGGATTCCAACCAAAACGGTATTTCATTAAAAGGCACAATTGGATGACCCACTGCTGAGGAATAGGACGAGAACAGGGCATTGAAAATGTAATATGCGATTCCATAAGCATTCGGAAATTCATGTCATTTGTATGTAGCTGAAATTAAATGATAGCCGACTTGAAATCTTAAAAATGATGGCCTCGACCAAATGATGGACCGACTATCTTTTATACACTAAAGCGACTTATTAAAAGAGGTATTAAGAGAAAATTTTGAAAAAGAGTTTTAAGATACTGTGCAGCTACTGCTGACTTTGGTTCAACTATAGAATCGTTTGGGCTCAGATACATTAAGGCTACGAACCTCAGTATTATTGGTTAAGTGAAACTTATTATTTTCTTTGACCTTTTATTTGGTGATGGTATTTTTAAAAGTACAATTTAAATCTAGCTCATATCTTTACTATATGACCATTTTTGCTGATTGTATTCTAAAGAACATGGATAATGTAACCCAAATAACATGAAGTTAATATAAGTTAAAAGTATGAATTCAAACATTTAATCAATAATTAAATTGATTAATTACATATAGAAATATCTTAATCACTTTAATTTTACGTTTAAATCTAGCTTATATCTTTCCTGTATGACTATATTTGTTTATTTTATTCTAAAAAGAACACGGATAATGTAACCCAAATAGCATGAAGTTAATATAAACTGAATGTAGGAATTAAAAATATTTCAATACTTAAAATTATTAAGATATTTTTGTTAATTACGTCTAGAAATATCTTAATCTAATTTTACATTTAAATCTAGATTACATCTTTACTATACGACTATTTTTGTTGATTGTATTCTAAAGAACACGGATAATGTAACCCAAATAACATAAAGTTAATATAAGTTAAAAGTAGGAATTAAAAACATTTAATCAATAATGAAATTAAGATATTGCATCTAGAAATATCTTAATCAATTTATTTTACACTTAAATCTAGCTTATATCTTTCCTGTATGACTATTTTTGTTGATTTTATTCTAAAAAGAGCACGGATAATGTAAACCAAATAGCTTGAAGTTAATATAAGCTGAAAGTAGGAGTTAAAAACATTTAATCAATAATTAAATTAATTAAGATATTTCTGTTAATTACATCTAGAAATATCTTAATCAATTTAATTTTACATTTAAATTTTGCTTATATCTTCACAATATGACTATTTTTGCTGATAGTATTCCAATGAACACAGATAATGTAAGCGAAATAACATGGAGTTAATATAAGTTAAAAGTAGGAATAAAAAATAATTAATCAATAATTAAATTGATTACTATATTTCAGTTAATTACATTTTTTCTTGGGTTCAATGGGATTATTCTGCAAGAAAACTAAACTTCTGGTGCAAAAATGAAGTTGAAAAATTGATGGCAAAATAATTCGGTATATAAAGGGTTAAAGTATGAGTTATTGAGATAACTATAACAAAAAAACTACCACAGATGATAGTTATGTCTAATGCAAATTGTCTCAAAATGTATAAGATAAACGTAAGTAAATTTTACAGCTGAGATCTAAACGAAGTCTACGAAGCATATGAAAATTAAATTTTAGTTAATTAAATTGTACAGGCCAGATCAGAAATAAGTCGAATTAGCCAGAAAATGTTTGATTATTTAAAATTATTTGTCTGTAAATAGCAAGTACATTAATTCCAACTTCATAGCATTTCTGATGTCAATTTTTGTTGTTGATTTATTCTGAATTTTTTCCTATAAAACAAGTTCGTTAAATGTATTAGTTTTTCATACACTAATAGTATTTTTCATTTCCTTCTTATCGTTCTTGTATTCCATCATTTCACGAACAATCGCCTTTATCGTTAAATTCTGGCTTATCAACAAGGCTTTGTATAACGATTTGCTTTTGTCTAAATGTGTATCAACATATTTTGAAATTTATGTAGGGATTTTAAACCTTTTGTGTAAGTTAAAAAGATTATGTTCAAATCATTAAGAAATGAAAAATAAAACTCTATAGAAAATATTTATTTTCCCTCTGAACATTTAAATTTATTTCCATGAATTATAAATTTCAAAATTTCATGAGCTGCCTTTATACCACCAAAGAAAAAGCATAGAAATCAGTTAAGTAGATTTTAAAATTATTTTGATATGCAGAAAATACATTTTTTAACTGATATGCAATAAATTTTACAGCAATTAATTATTGAATATTCCACTAAACAGCGGAAAAAAAAACCATGCATGAGTGAATGGGCTTAAAATCAATTTAAGATCATTGTTGGAAACTTAAGATATCAATTCTTAAATATCATCATTTTTCATTGAAAGGTTTAAAGTGCTAAGAAATAACTGACGATTAATAAAATTACTAAGCAAAAATAAGACCTTTTAACTAATGATAAAAAATTAATTTTACTCATTGGGGCGTTAAAAATTCACCGAAATTACAGTCCAATTTTATAAAAGACAGATGATAGATCATTACTAACAAAAAGATGAAAAATTTCAGAAAAGAAATCTTTTTTCCCCCTAATTAAATCTTACCGAAAAAAGAGTCTTCATTATATATAAAAAAAGAACGAAAGAATATCATCCCATAAATTTTAAAAGGATAAAAAAAAGTTAATTTCCACCTTATAAAAATTTCAGTAACAAAATAGTCTCTTGTAATAGACTTTAATCCCTTATGTGCATTCATAATTTATGTTTCAATAATCAAACCCATCTGCTGTACCCTCTACCACTAATCCCATCATACATTTCCACTCCAAAAAGGCCAAAAAGGCAGAGGGGGAGTCCATTCAGGTGGTTGCCATCCTTGGTAATCCAGCCTTAATCCCAACTAATAACCCGATGCTACAACTCTTCATGGCAACCCAAGTTGAAGTTTGGGCTTCCAGAATTGGCTATCCATTGCCTGCACCACGATTCCGACAGATGATTTACGGACTTGGACAACTTTTCTTGGTCCGTTTGTCATCTAACTCTTTCTTAAACCTCAAAGATCATTTATCGTGTGCTTTTCAGGCTGTTAAGAACGGAGGCTGAAATCAATACTTTAAGGGGAGGAAGGGGGTCAGAATTTTGAAAGGAAAGTGAGGAAAAGGGGATTGTGGTAGAGGCGAGCTCGTAAAATACGGTGAGCGCCAAGCGTCAGAGACAGGAAATGGAATTTAGGAAAGTCCATTTTTGAGCTGAATTTATCCAAGAAACTGCAATATGAAATAGATCAAGGCGGTACCCATAGAGCTGGGATACTGATTTATATATCAGCTCTATGGCGGTACCGGTCTAGTAAACGGTACAGGAGAAGAGGGAGCTGGCGGTACATAAAATGGTGTAATTTAAAGAAGTCCACGCATTTTGAACTGGATTTTCGACATTTATAATTTAAAAGTCGGTTTTTTACAAAATGCGCAGAAGGATGTTTTTATTATTAATATTATTCTTGAAATTTGATGTAAACTTAAATTTTACATAAGAGAATAATATGAAAACAACATATTTTTTTTATTTTAATGAAGCTTTCTATCTTTTTTCACAAAATCCGACAGAATTAAATTAAATCAATTGTTCAAAAGAATTCACTTACATATAAAAGAAAAAAAATGACATGCTTTATTATTTTAATGAAGTTTTCTATATTTTTTCACAAAATCCTATAAAATTTAACTAAACCAATTATTTCAAACAATTTCATTACAAATTAAAGAAAAAAAAATTACATGCTTCCGAAAAATGATTGATTCCTAGTTGGATTAGACTCACAATTTAACAGATGTCGACACTAACAATGTTGAATCTGTGTACCGATTCCTATCTCTTCGTTTTATATCTATAATGTCAACATATATTCAAACATCTGGACAAAGAATCTTCTTCTAAAACGGATTTAGCACCAAATTTGATAGAAATTAAAAGGAGGATTTGTTTAGCTCAAAACATTTTTCAATTATTTTTGAGAGAGAGAGGCAGACAGTAAGGTCGACCATGATTCTCCCTCCACAGGGCGATATTTCACCACATCTTGCATCTCGAGGTCGAAGTTTGACCCCCCTCTGAGAGGATTGACCGGTGGCGTCAGATAAGGTCGAGAGACGGACGGAGAAGGGCATGTTGTTCCCCATGAACGAACGGACTTTTTTTTGTTGTTGTTAAATTCGTAATTGTAAATATATGATACAATTACTAATATATTAATCCAGAATATAATAGTACCCTGTTCTTATTTCATTATCATCAACATTTTTGAAAGGAAAGAGTAACGAGGTGAATTTAGATTTAGAAATGACCACTCAGGCCTATGATTGAATGCGGTACCAGCCAGCTGAAATAAAGCATAGGAAAGCACTTTAGATATGTGAGCGGGAACTTTACTCAGACATTTTCCAAAAATATATGTAATAAATGCACATGCCAGACAAGAATACTCAGAGTTCTCCTCAGAACTCCTACAAATGACACGCACTCTCTGCTTCCAGACACATTAATAAACACTATACCCCCCCCCCCCTGCACGCAGCTGTTTATTCTTCCCTTCACATCCTTTTTAGGACAGGTGGAACACCCCCAAGGTGGTTAGAGACATGCCAATGATTACTATACTTTATCCTCACTTTTGACAAGGAACCACATTGAAGTTACGCAATAAAATAACAAATTTGATATATTTAAGTTAATGAATTTTTGAATTATCGTGTTTAAAGTTTTCTGAAAATCAGACCCTAATTGGCCAAATCCTAGATGGATTTTGCTTAAAATTTTATATTTGTCTATACTACATATGTACCAAATGTAATTAATCTAACTCGCTTCATTTTGTGACTATCTGTTAACGTATATTCGAATAGATTTTGCTCAGAATTTGATATGTGTCTGTACTTTATATGTTAAATCTGTGTACCGAATTTAATTCATCTAGCTCGCTTCGTTTTGTGGCTATCTGTTAATGTATATTCGAATAGATTTTGCTCAGAATTTGATATGTGTCTATACTATATATGTTAAATCTGTGTACCGAATTTAATTCATCTAGCTCGCTTCGTTTTGTGGCTATCTGTTAGTGTATATTCGAATAGATTTTGCTCAGAATTTGATTTTTAAAATCTATAAATTCGGTGTAAAGACAGTATATTAAATTTCAATCATCCGACTGAAAGTTTTTTTTAAGTTATCACAGACAAACTGGACAGAAACATTTACTAAGTTTGTGTTTTCGAACTCAGGGGTGGTCTAAAAATTTCGAGATTCATCAAAATCACGAATTCGAAATTTTCTGACGATTAAAATATTTTATCTGTGCTTCGTATACGAGAAAATAAAAGCAGAGGATTAATTGTGCCATGAACTAAAATCACAGATTTGTATAGATTATAAATCTTAAACATGCCAAGAAATAATAAGAAAAATGTCTATCTTTAAAAATAAATGAAACATGAGGGGTTAAATGGCAGAGTGATGATAAAAAGAAATTCTTAAAGATCATTTCCACTTGTTATGAATATGAATGTGATGTGATAGTTTAAATTTATAACCCATCGAGCTTCCTGTGAGATAAAGAAAACCATTAATTATAACACAAAGCGAGCTAAAATAATAATTAAAAGAAAAACAAGATAAAATGAATATAAATAGCAATGCCAGAATATATAAAACAAAAATGAACACAAATGGATGATTAATCTTGCAAACAAGCCATCTTTTCACAGATAACAAAAAAATTAAGATATTATCACGAAGATTTGAATAAACACACTGCCAGCTTTTAACTAACAAACAAATTTATTCAAGGAAAGTAGCCGCTTGCAACTTCACAAAGTCCAGAAGTTGCCCACGACTAGTGGGTATCATCTTTTATACAAGAACAGAATATTCTAGAAACAAATAATTTAAATAACAAAGAAAGGTCTAGAATGTTAGAGAACAATAACTAAATAAACATAAGGAAACAAACTAAATAACCCATACTTTGGATATAACAGTCATAGCGAGCATCGAACCCGCAAACTCTGGGTTTAGATCGCGTGCTTTGACCATTCGACAACTGAACTCATGGTACACGTTCTTTATGCGGCAATATGATTAAAATTACTTTAAATGAATGGGTATAATTTACGAGAACTTGGCTTATATATTCAGATTCAAAATTAGGAAAAAATAATTGTTTTTCTTGTTTTTAACAATGCAAAGAAGTTTTGCAAACTGACTTTTTCCTTTTCAAAGAGCAAGAGCATGTGTTAAATAAAGCTGAAAAATCATAAAAATGATTCAAAATTGAAAGAAAAAATTATTCGTAAAAATGACATCAGATTAGACATAGCAAAGTTCTTTAGACATCGTAATATTCAAGGTCATCGTTAACTTCTAAAGCAATACATAGTTTTAATTAATCTCTAGATAAAACTTAGTAAACATTTAGTTTACATTTTAGTAAAAAAAAAAATCTCTATATAAACATTTTTTAGTAAAAAAAAATATAGAAATTAAAATAACAAAAGTTTTGATTTCAAATCTTTTCTTTCAAATCTTTCAAAATTTTTCGGTTCAGTAATTCTTGCAAAAAAAAAAAAAAAAAAAATTCTACCTTAACATTTTTTTAGTAAAAAAATATAGAAACAAACTAAAATAATAAAAATTTCCATTTCAAATTATGTTTAAAATATTTCGGTCCAGTATTCTTGCATAATAATTTAATTTTACAGTAAAATAAAACAAAATGCCCAAAAACATTTTACTGAAACGAAGCATTTCAATATAAAATTTGCCAGTACAGTAATGAGACTATCAGTCAACCTCCAAAAGACCATACTGACTTGTATACGAATATAAAAACATGCAGAAAAATAATACTCCGAAAGTTCAGCAACACTTGACTTATTTTGAGTAGATCTATACACTTGGTTCTTGTAAATAAAAAGACAACACAAAATTAAATCATCCCATAAATATCACAAAATAATTTTCGTGATAAATTTCATTTCGCACTTCGCCAATCTAGTTTTGCAAACGAACAGCACTTGTTCCTATTTTATATACTGTTATTTAGTTAGTTTTATAATTCGAAAATAGTATTCTTTTTGAATTTTGTGTATTCTTTTAGAATTATAAAACTTGGCGTTCTTTCAGAATGGTAATGAAAGAAATTATTTATTGGATAATGTGATTCGTTTAATATTCGTTCAGAATTCTCAATTTTAATTGAAAAAATATGATTAGACATTTAATCGCAGCCAAAAATTTATAAGCTAGAACATGCAATACAAAAATTCATTCCAAAACCATAATAAGTATTACTCCGCTTTAACACTGTTTGCAACAAATTTTTATTTGTTCTATCATGTAAGTGGTAATTAGTTGGTTTGTTTTTGTGTACTTTTTTGGTGCAAGAGCCACATCCGGCTATACTGCGCCAAAGTGATAATTAGTGTAAGTGAATTCAAGCAAATTTCTATTTATACCACTATTTTTCTAATCGACCAACTTTTTCACTAATTTTTTTTCGAACCACTATTTTTCTTATCCCTTCGAAAACTGACAAAATTGATATAAGATTCAAGAAGATTTGAAATTCTTATTTTACCAACAATCAAAAATTTTAAAAAGCTAGGACATGAAATATAAAAATTCATTCAAAACCATAATAAGTATTAGCAAACATCTACCACTGTTTACAACAAATTTTTATTTGTTCTAACAGGTTATATAGTAATTAGTGCAAGTGAATTCAGGCGAATTACTTTTATAATTATTTTTCTAATCCTTTGAAAAAGAGACAAAGATGGACAATGCTGCACATCTAACTTCATGTACTCAGAAAATAGCTCGGTAACTATTAATCACTCCCATTTTTTACAGGAAACAACGGTCCTACAATAATTAATAATTAATCCGGTCCTTGTTCATGAAATTTATATTCGTGAAATGACAAAACGTCCTTCCTTTTAAAAGGAAAGATCACAAAACTCATTAATCACGATGACAACCCCAGCAAAAGGGGGTGAGGAGGGGGGGGAAGGGAAATCCAAAATAAAAAGTAAGACGATATAATTTTTAGGGCCAACACCTTTACCCAGAAATATGTTTTTTGAAAATTCTTCCTTTACGAAATCAAAAGCGGCATTTCTCAGTTTGCATTAAGTTGCTCAGGCGCTCAACATGCCATAAGTTGTCAAAGATTCACTTCAAAACTCACGGACCGGAAATTCAAAGGAGTTAGTACATTCATTTCAGTTCTTAAAAATTGCGTTTTGTGATTAAAAAAAATCACATCCTTTTTTTAAAAAAAATATATAAACAACAAATGAATTAAAATTTTATTTTATCAGCACACAAAATTTCGAAAACTAGAGTTTGGAATAGCATTTCCAAAATCTTCTGATATGGAATTCGGTGCTATCAACGCTTAAATGGTTCATAAAAAAATTAATTTTTTTCCCTTATGTCCGGGAGAACTGCCTTATATTTTCATTTAAATATGTTGAATTACAATGATATAGCATACTGCCAAACAACAAAACTAATTGAATTGGTTTAAAAAAAAACTGTGAATGCTGATAAATATAGGCTTACGTACTTTACTTTCCAAGTAGCAAGTTGGCAATATAAAATACCAATCATAATTAAAAATACAATCAAGCACACTTTTACAAGTTTTAGTTTAGTTATATTAACGTCCCGTTGTAAGGCAACAATAGGGCTCTTTGGGATAGACCTCGCCATTTCAAACCACGGTCAGATAATGAGGACGACACCTGAACTGGTACCTCTCCACACCACACTACACCAGCAAGAGGTCGTTTGGCCTGACAGATTTAACGTGCAAGAGACACATTTTTACAAAGAGAATTAAATACAAAATGAAATCTATGATCGCACATATCAAGTTTTGATGCGAGACATTATTATTTTTAAGTCATTGTTTTCTTTATTGATTTAAATTATTAACCAGTTTAAACCGGTTTGAAACAGCCACAAGAGAATCAGTTAAGCATAAGTCGATATTTAGAAAAAATGATTATTATTATTTTTTTTTAATCTCAAAATCGGTCGACCTCCAAAACTTCTAAGGTATTCTTAGGACACAGGAGAATCGAATACATGGCTGACATTCGCAAAAAGTTGTAACTTTAGTTGGCGATAAATCGCTAAATCTGACACCCTTCTGCATTATTTTCTAATAACCCGAAAAATGAAAAATGGATGCTTCATAAGCGATAAGTCGCAAATTTGTTGCCTACGCATTTTGAGCGTACAAGAATCTCAAACAAAAATAACATCACGTACGCACATGATTTAATAATTTTAAAAAATAAGATGTCATTTTAATAAAAATTATAAATAAAATAAGAAAATTATTGTAAAAAATTCTTTTAATCATACAATAAAACAAAAATGGAATAATTGAAAAGTGATAAATAATAATATATTTTCTTTTTTCACCAACATTCTACGACGAAAGAAATATTTAAATTACTTAACAGCATTTTTTGTATGTATCTCTTTGTTTGATGGGCATTAGAATCAATCTTGTACTTTAGAAGACAAAATAGGGTATTTTTTACACAAATACTCGGCATTGAGTACTCGTGGTGTGGCGTTGTTTGAAGAGGGGGGTGCCAGCTCAGGTGTCGTTATCGTCATCTGATCGCGGTTCAGAATGACGAAGTCCGTCCCAAAATAATTCTAGTGTTGCTTTACTACTAAACGTTAGTATAACTAAAACTAAACCAAACTCCTTAATTAGTCTGTGTCAGGTCCGCAACATATGGACCATAGATATTATTTGATTTCGAAGTCGAGACCCCACCAGAGTCGCAATGATAACATTCCTTCTTTCAGTCAGAATATTTCAGATGCCAAATCCGATTCAATCAATAGATAACGTGCCGATATTTTAATCTTAGTACATTTGAACATTTATTAGATTTTTTCATGCATAATATTACATAAGTTAAATACTCATGCAATAGAAAATCAGCTCGCATATAATTAACCATTTCCATGTTATTCATCAACAATTAGCAGAGCAACAAGTAATAATTAATCAAGGCTTTCTTCATTTAGATTTGGAAAACGACAAACGTTTTTTCTTTAAAATGCACGGTCACCAACTCATTAATCACTCTCGCTCAAACGAAATAAAAATGGAAAAATAAAACCCCACATAAAAACAAACAAGAATACAACAAACAAAAGCGATAAACTTTACGAGGGTGGTGGTGGTTGGGTGATAACCTTTACCCAAAGACGTGTTTTCTGAAAAGACTTTTCCCCAACAATGTCGAGAACAGCGTTGAATATGCATTAAGTCGCTCAAAGATTTCACTTCAAAACTCACGGACCGGAAACTCGGATGCGACTCGACCAGTCACTCCAGGCTCTCGGAGATTCCGTTTTGTGAGCTCATTATTTTTAGCTTTCTTCGCAGGACAATTTTCAGGGGGGGAATTAAGAACTCGAAGAATGAAAAGAGAGAGAGAAAGAGAGGAAATAATGTCGCTCAGAATTCGCAGAAATTAGAAGTGGAAGGCTTGTTATTACTCACTTTAAATCCGGGGAACATGGGGTATCTTGATACTCGAAGTTCGAGATGAAAATAAATAGAAAAAGTAATGCGGATATTAAAAGATTTAAAGAGTTATAAGAAGGAATAAGAGGCAAAATGCAAAAAATTCATGATTTCGTAATAGTATCGTGAGTTTTGCCCATACAGTTATATATAGTTGCATTATTTTGGAAAGAAGTTTGTTGATGTTGATTGTGTCTAGATTATAGTATTTAATAATGTCTATAAGGTTTCGCAAAAATAAGGCTCTTAATCCACCTTAAGGCTGGGTAACAATATTCACTCATTTCCAAAATTGAGACTATAAGTGCATCTGTGGAAACTGAAGAACTAAATTGTCACGATATTTGGCATATATAAACACTAAATACAATAATGCTTTTTTTAAAATTTTGAATTTTGTTCGAATATGAAATAATTTTTTAGTTACGATCCCAATATTTAGTTTCGTTCCCGAAATTTTTTAAATTTGGGTTTGTTTTATAAATAGGTTTTAATTTCATTATGCTTACAATTTTGTTTACTTTAGACATAAATATCATACCATACTTGAATTTTATGTCGATTGCAATAATCTAAAAGTTTTATCAATCCTTTCTTGAAACTTTGTAGTCAGTCAAATTCCTTTTTCCAGTCAATACTTTGTTGCAACTCACACATATGATCCTCTAAAGATCTCCCACCCAAATTCTATACTAAAGTCTTCTCTTTTTACTTTGTTCCCCATATTCTTCTTATTAAACAGAAATTCGAGTCCAAGAGCTTATACAATCAAGGGTTATTTATATTCCTTAATATGCTATACTTTCTATGAAAAGGTATTTTCTATGAGACGCTTCGTTTCCGCACAATCAGCAAAATTTACAAAAGACAGAATTTCTGCACTCGGCCATTCTCCAGGCGTTGTCATGAAGACCGTAACTTCAGGCATACAACTAAAACTGTCGTCTTAGCTCTTTTATACTGACAATGAATGAAGGTTGTATACGCCGTGGAAGAGATTATATCAAATCTAAGCTCCAGTAATTTTTGAAGATGAACTGTGAACAAAGATCAGATTAATCGACTAATTCAATACGGCTTTCGCCAAAAATACCAATCATAGTTCAAAAATTAATCTGTGATTTTTTCAATTAAAGAATATCCGATAAAAAGTGAAAATTGGGAATCCTTTATGCAAAATCGACTATTTTATTTTAGAGCGACGTATTTGCCAATGCAAAATGGTATATTCATATGAAACAGTATTATATAAAGTTAATTAGTCAATTTTTAGTTCTAAGTTAATATAAAATTATATTTGATTTTTACCTAACTGTAAATAACTTTAGTATTATTAAATAGTATGTTTGAGTTAAATTGGAATTGTTTAATTCATAGACCGATAATCACCTATGAATCGCCAAGTACCATATGTATAACCCATCTTGCTTTCTAACAATTGAAGCTTCATTTCACATCTGTCAGAGATATAAGGCATCACTAGGGAGAAGTGGAATTCAGTTAAATTTAATTTTACTTAATTTAACTGCTTTGGCAACATGAACAACAAAAAGATTTGTTTATTTCTCATCCAGAACGTTTTTCCTTAGAATTTTTTCAACCTCGGAAATCTTGTAATTTAAATAAAAAAAAAAAAGTAACTCTTAAACAGATAACTGTTCCGTTTTAAGAACACAAATTTAAAGAAAATAAAATTTTAATACATCACATTAGTCAACTCTTATGCTTTGACGAATATATTGAACGGTCGTCACTTGAGTTTTAGCTCAGATCATACTTTTGTGAATCTTTTTACATGATACTACAAAATACACTATTTTGCATATAGAGAGAGGAATTTTTGAAACAATAGAAATTCCATGAACCAAAGCTTTCCATTCAACAAGATTTTCAATACAGTCTCGATACATAAAGGCGCTTACATTTTATTTATTTTTCATGTTATGAAAGTTAATTTCTATACAGCAAAATCTTTCTGGTTAAATTTGTTTTTTATGGTTGTGTATTGGCATTTATTAGAAAAATGTCCTTGCATTCTGGGATCTTCATTCAACTGCATAAAAACTAATCAGAATTCAATCATCTGACAGAATTTTAATGGAATGGAACACCCCCATTCAGAGCTTTAAGTGTTTATTTGTCGAAATTTCAACAAAATCAAGTAAACAGGCTCACTGAACAATCTCAGCATTTATGAAAACATAACAGCTGTTGAAGAATCCATGCACCTGTTTGATTTTTTCAATCAAGACTTCGGGATTACTGAATATTCAAAGAGACGCAATGTATTGAAAAGAAGCATGAAATAGGATAAAGATATAATAAGGAATGATAAGAAACATATTTTTATGGAAATTTTGTTCTTTTTTTATAAACCTGTAAAAGACAGCACTCTCTTTTTTTTTACAACTCAGAATCCATTTTGAAATTTAATAAAATTGATTAATCGGATTTCATCTTAATATATTTTCCCGTTATTATAATTTAACCCAATTTAGATAGTGCAGCCATTTGGAAAATGTTTTAATTTTATCTATACCCTTCATATTACAATTGTTGTTCGGTAAATCTCAAAATCTGTAAACAGACGATTCCTTTTCAGACATTTTATGACTAAGATATTATTAAGATAAGATATTATTAAAAATATAAGCAAACGAATTTTCTCTTTGATAAGCATATTTTATTAATATTATTTTGCATAATAACTGCTGATCAATTGTAAACATTTTGAAATCTGGCAATGGTTTGTAGAATATGATGTCAAGTGAAGAGAATAAACGAAACCGATTGAATTCTGAACACTTGGAGTCTTATTTTATTTTTTAAGTATATAAGATACTCTACAAGCTATGTTATATATAATTTGAAGCTTAAGAAAACGGTTAGTTTTCTAGAAAGCATGCTAAAATTGTAGTGTAAAAATTAGATTTAGACATGGAAAACTTGTAAAAATGTCAAAACTGTTGTTTTATAAATAATTCTATTCATTCAACTATCAAAATATTTTTTATTTTGTAAAAAATATATATAGGTAATTTTTTTCTTCTTCTGCAGAATTGTTATGTAATTTATATCACTAGGATAGAGCCTAATTATTAATATAGTCATTTAGTAATTTATCTAATTCATGTTTTTTTGTAATATTTTAGTAATTTATCTAATTCATGATTCACCAATTTTTTAAAACAAATTAATGAAAAATAATTTTTTTGATAATTTTCTTAAATTATGTTCAGTTATTTAAAATACATACATTTTTTTGTAAAAAAATAAAAAGTCATGCCTACTAGGGTTCATTTACAAGTTTCAACTTAACGAAATTCTTTCCATTAAACAATGAGAGGTTGTTGAATTGAATTTCGACTGTAATACTGAATTTCACTAGATTTCTAAATATTTATTACAGGATTCTTCAACTTTGAGAGTTTGTTTTAACAAAATTCGAAACGTTATCCACCACCAAAATAAACATTTTCCCCCTATCATTCTAACTGCTGATTAATTACGAAACCAAACAACCACTGGGATCCATCCAAATTCTTCCAACATTAACTTTCACTCTGCGAAAAGTTTTCCAAACAAACCAACAAAAAAATTGCCAGCAAAAGAGCTATTACAATGACATAACTAATAGTCACATGTGTAAAAGATAATATGCATCTACAAATGATCAATAACGAGTCATTTGGAACGATAATTAAAGGTAAAACCATTTATAGCGGCATTTATTAGAAGGGTGCCCCTACTTTTCTGGGGGCTCCATTTAACTGCCTAAAAACCAATTGGGAAAGTTAATCACCTTATCGAATTTTAATAGGATGGGACGCCACAGTTAAGTGCTTCCCATTTATTACGAGTGGATGTGTCTTCGATTTCATATTAGGGCGGGTGGGCATGGGCCCCAGTGCCAAGAGATTTTGAGAAGAGGGTACTAAGTGATGGATGGGGCAACTTAAAACTGAGGACTTACCACAAGGAAGTACGTATCCCATAGGTTTCAATTAAAAATAGATTGCGCCAATTCCAGGCAGTTGTTTGCATTCCTAGATTAGTGCGGTTAATTAATTCTTGATATATAACGCATACTAAAAAAGTAGATTAAGCAGTGCTAAGAATAAATGGGTATCATTATAACCGACTTCTAAAATATTTTTTTTAAAAAGCCCACCGAAATTTTCTGAAGATGAAAAAATAATTTTGTATTTCTACAATTAAAAAATTCTATAATTTATTTTTTTGCGGAAGAATAAAAACGAATAGAGCATATTTATCCACCTCCAAACATATTTATTATTTTATAGAGCAGCAGTCTCCTCCAAAGTATTATTCCAGTGTAATATTGACAATTTTGACATCGTTTATTACAAAATGCAGACGCAGATAACAAGCTAATTTTTATACATCGATCGCTGCACTTTTTCGGAACTTGCGAATCGATGTTCTTTAGAAAATTCCTCTCTTGAAGGATATTATGCGAGGAGAAGAGAGCGGAGGAATGGACTATTGGTGGCAATGCCCGAATACGATATTTTCATAAACAAATTGATGTTAAAAAAACCACACAAAAGCAAGAAGTCTCTTTTTGCTACTTTTTTAGAGACTTCATCCCTGCCCTTCTGCTGAATCGGATAATTGTTGCTTTTTGAAATAATTTTCACTGGAGGAAAATGTTACAAGAAGGGGAATATGGAAAAAAGTTACTGTGACTGCACTTTTTTGGAACTTGCGAATCGATGCACTTTGGAAAATTCCATACTCTAAGTAAAATACAGAAGGCGGAGGGATGACCAGGGGAATGAACTAGTTGTAGAAATATTTAAATGCGATAATTTCATAAACAATATGGCGTGAGAGGACCAAACGAAGATAATATGGGTAAACATAAGTCTCCTTTTCCAATAATCGCTTTCCTGCATTTCTTTAGAATTTGAGAATAGCTGCTTTTTAAAAAATATCGGAGGGAAATATCACAAGACGGGAAACATGGAAATAACGTCACTGCACTTTTTCGGAACTTGCGAAACGATAGCCTTTAAAATAATTTCTCACTCAAAGTGAATTATGCAATGGGACGAGAATGGGAGAAGGAACTAGTTGTGGAAATACCTGAATGTGGTAGTTTAATAAACAATTTAACACAAAAAGACCAAACAAAGACAGAAATGTCAAAACTAAATCTTCTTTTCCAGTGACTTCATTCCAAGACTTACTCGAAATTTGCTTAACATGATAGAAAATCAATGATTTAAGCTTCAAACGATTCTATTCGGAATATGACAAAGTCATCTTTCAATAAAATTTACAAGATTATCGCAGACTAAGCAATCAAGAATAATAACATTGGATAACAACTTCTGGAAAAAACTTCATGACATAACTTCAATAAAGCAAAATTAAATAAGATAAAGTTGATAGACCAACGATTTAACCTTAAAAGAATTAAATCCAGAATGATATGACAAAACGCCTTTTTAATAAAATTTACAGAATCATTACACACCATAAAAAAGAATTAGATCGTAACTTTCGGAAAGATATTTTATGACATAATTGCAATGAAGCAAAATTAAAAAAAGATAAAGTTGACAAACCAACGATTTTACCTTAAAAGGATTAAATCCAGAATGATATGATAAAACTACCGTTCAATAAAATTTACAAGATTATCACACACCGATCAAATAAATTAAAATTGTAACTTTTGGAGAGATATTTTATGACATAATTGCAATGAAGCAAAATTAAATAAGATAAAGTTCACAGACCAGCGGTTTTACCTTAATGGTATGAAATCCAAAATGATATGACAAAACTACCTTTATATAAAATTTACAAGATTATCATACACCAACAAAAAAAAATTAGATTGTAACTTTTGGAAAGATATTTTATGACAAAATTGCAATGAAGTAAAACTAATTAATAAGATAAAGTTAATTAATGATATTCAGAAACCGTTGAAATCTAAAATTTTATCAAGCGTAAGACAACTACGTTAGACAGAATTTTTTAAAAAGAAAAAATTGGAGACATTCATAAAGTGGCTCATGCAGAATTTGTGTCAAAACTCGTAAAATTGCAGGAAGTATTCAAAACGAGTAAAAACCTGGCACTATATTCCAGCGAAGCATAGCAACGACGAAAAGAAATGACACGAAATGAAAAGAGATATCCAAGTATCGAATATCCCTTTCAAAGAATTTAAACTTGTCAAAGCAGAATTTTAAATTCCTCAGGACCAGAAACTGGGATCCAAAAAGCAAATGAATCCGTTGCTTAGAAATGTCACTCATCTTCAAGGACCAAAGCAAAGCAGCCAGGGCGATGAAAAATATCGAGAAAAGCGAATATGCTGCCAATAAAAGGGCGCCAATTCAGCATTTTTTTAAAAAAGGAGTAGAAGACTGTAGTATCCACTTGGTCTGTTAGTCTTCTTAAAAGTTTGAAATAAATCATATGTGACGGATTTTTATTATACGGGGCAAGAACCGACAAGAAAAGGAAATTAAATTGTAACAGAATTGAGTCTGACAGTGCGTGGCGAATATGTCTTGTAATACATGTCTCGGTGGTAAAACAAAATCCTTTATTCAGCGAAAAAGAATTTATAAATAATCTAATAAAAAAAGATGAAAAATTTTGTTTTCTTGTTACTACTTAAAAATATAGCTTAGTTGGCACTTGTTTTAAAACAATTTATTATAGCTGATACAAAGGAATTCAGCCAGTTCGAAATAAAAGGCGCCAAAGTAAATTTCGAATAGAACACATCAAGGAAATTTTTAAATTATAGTTTGTAAAAAAAATTATTTTTACCATTACACAGTACACATACACAAGTGATTTGAAACTAATAGTAATTAAAAACTTTAATTATTTATAAAACGATTTCAATCACAAATAATACATACTCATCAATTCTGGGTGCAACAACAGACTAAACAACTAAATAAGTAGTAAAATTCAAACTTGTAATAACTAGGCGTGCCCTCTAGCGGTACCAACTAAAACTCTGGCAGTCAACTTCAAGCCGTCAACAAAATAGCATGTCATATTTTTCACTACCTGTGTGTGCGCGTTATAGTTATCTGAAATTAATATTACATTATTACTAAGTGTTTGTGTTCGTGCTCTTACCTAAAATATATCATTTTTAGATCTTACTGAAATTTTGTTTATTTGTTAAGTCAATCACTTAGGCGCCCAAATTAGTCAATTGTTAGTTAATCACTTAGCCCCAAAGCCAATTAGCCGCACAAATTAGTCAATAGTTACTTAATTACTTAGCCCCAAATGGCGCCTCACGTTGTGCACCATTTGGGGCTAAGTGATTGACTAAACAAATAAACAAAATTTCCGGCTAACTTTAAAAATTAAATATTTTAGCTAAGAGCACGAACATAACTTAGTTACAATTTAATATTAATTACACAAAACTATAACGCGCACACACAGGTTGTGAAAAATATAACATGCTACACTGTTGACGACAGGAAGTTGACTGCCAGAATTTTAGTTGGTGCCGTTAGACGGCAGACCTAGTTGTTACAAACTTCAGTTTTTAAATTCGAGTTTTATTAAATGAGAGACTTCATTGAGCGAATTGAATAACAGTAAAATGATTGAATTAATAAAAAGACTTAAAATTTTTAATTTTCAAATATTAAAGAGATTAAGTTCGATTAAATTTTAAAAAATCATAAATGATATAATTCTTAGTTCAAAATTAAATTATTCAAATAATCAACCAAATTAATTTCGTATCATAAATTATTTTATGATAATACAGTAATAAGAAAATGAATAAGACAAGAACTAAAGTAGTTGAAATACTAATGTAATCTAAATAAAAATGTTCTAATTAGTCAAATATGTTTGAAATTAGAAATTCCCTAATGATTCACATTATTTGCATCACGAATATCCGTTTAGTTTATAATATACTTTAAAGGTATTTTTTTCTTTCAATTTCTAAACTCAATATTCAAATTAATATTTACCAAATTTTTTATCTAAAATAATCATTGACTAGGGAGCCCTCTCCCCCTTACCCTACCAAAAAGAGAATTTTTAAATTATGTATTATATTTTATGTATTGTTAATTTTTTAATATTTATTAAAATATTGCAAGTAATCTATTTTAATATAAATTAAATTAGTTGAATTTAAAATGAGTTCATAATAATTCATATTTTAGTCAGATAACTTATTTTGGATTTGGGTGTCACTGGAATTATAAATATGAGTTATTTCGTAAGTTGTTTTCTTTCTATGAAGATATTTTGTAAAAATAATTTCAGTTTGTAAATTTTATGTACACGGCGATTGTTTTTATCAAAGAATGTAATACATATATATGCAAAATTCTCTAGTAACACAACAAGATATGTCAGTTATACAAATAAAATTTTATAATACCTGATTAAAATACCCATTTATTATATGTTTGTAATTACTAACTTCCACCAGGCGTTTTTTAAGCATTTACAGTAAATGAATATCTTCATTAATTTTAATCCAAAATAAAACAATGAAAGAATTTTAATCATAATTTTTTTTTAAATACGAAATATGAACACTAAAAACTGCAGGACATAAAGCAATATTTTTAACAATCATTTATTTAATTTTTTTGCGAAAGATATTGCCATTTATACTTTTATAGAACATGTGTTTAGTCATTAAAACTACCATTTTGTTCGGAATCAATATTTAAAAAAATAATAGCATCGAATACCACTCACTATAATAATTAAATTTAACTAGACTAGCTTTTTAGAGGTCAGAAGAGTAATCCATTAGAGCATGTTTTGAAAAAATTAGAAGAATTAATAATCGCTTTTCGAATTCTATACTTTAAAAACATTCTAAAATTAAAAACAGACGATTAAAGATGATATGCAATGCAACGGAATTAAAATGAATTAAAAAAATTATCAGAAAAAGCAAAATTTATATTAAAAACGAATAAAATAAATCTTAAATGATATTAAAACTTTGATTAAAACTATACTCCAATCTTTTTATCGTCAAGTTTTTTCAGAAGAAAATTATAAACGTCAAATAAGCAAAAGATTTTTTATTATTATTATTTTCGTAGAAGGAGTAATTTACTGAAAACTTTCCTGCATTGATTTCATCAATCCAGTTATCAAAATTGGACGATAAAAAATATAATTGGAAATCGCAATCATTGAATTCAAGAATATTGCCATTAATTAAAAAGAATCTATAAAATTAATCGTACATTACAAAAAACGAAAACGGCAAACAATATTTGACGAGATTCAAAAGCAAACGATTCATTAAAATGCCACAAAAAAGCAGACAAAATCTATTTCATGAATAAATCCATTTCCAAAAATAAATTAATGGACTGCATTAATCAACGAATATTCTAACGAATATGTTTTAATATTACAAGCTGTTCAAAAATGTGTACATGTATTTATTTAATTATTATAACATAAAATTATAAATCGTACCATTCAGTTTATTAATACAAATGTTGAATTATTTATTGTTATTTTATTATTCTAATAGATGATTTTCCATTTTTTTTTAAATTATTTTTTGCTATGAAAATAATTTTTTTAATCTGATATTTTATTCATAAAAAATATTTGATAATTTGGATAAAATAACGGAACATAAATTTAAAACGATAGCGATTCAATGATGGAACTAAAAGTTATAAGTTGCAATCTAATCATCTTCTTAGAAGAATTCCCTTTTAAGTTGATTAATTAGTAGATTTTTTCCCGCGGAATATCATGACTGATGATACTAATTTAGACTAATCTTAGGAATGTGCTAAGTCAGGTATTCAAATGATGTATGAGACTGAACAATTGTTCCAACAACAATTGTTCAACAATATAATGGAACAGCTCAGCATTGCGATTGAGTCGTATGTTGATAGAATTTTAGTTATTTGGTGGTTAAGGTATCCGACGTCGTTGGAAACACTGGGTATCAAACACATTGGCGAATTCTTTTTAAATTGTTATTTCTTGAAGTTCAGACAGTCCTATTTCCATAACAGTTTATTTTTACTAAGGAAAATGAATGTCTAATCCAGGGAAATTTTAAGCAAAACATATTTTTCAGCTAAAATTTGTTCACCATCAATTTTAATTTTCATAAAAGTTCTCCACCGTTAGCATGATATCTCCAAAACTAAAAGAGATATTTACATAAAAATTTCAGCGTATATTTTAAACAATACAGGCAATGAAATGAACCAAAAGTTTTATTATTGGTGCAATACTTTTTCCTTTATAGGAGTTTTAAAAAATTAATTTGTGAATTTATGGAAAAAAGTATCTATGCATATATTTTTAGCTTGACTTCTTTGCATCTCAAAAGTTTTCTTACATTTTGGTTCATTTCATTCATCATAATATTCTATAACTTGTGTACAAAGAATAATAGGACTGCTGCATTGCAATTTTATATAGTGTTAACCGTTTCAGTTGAATTTCATTGAAATTTACTGCAATTCTCCTATTTCTCAAAATACATTATGTTTTCAAATAATTTTATTGCATTATTAGTAATTTGTGTTATAATTGGCAATGCATACAAAAACCATAATTTTAAACAGTTTTTAAAAAAACAGTTGTCGGATACCTTAAGATGGATTTTTGTTAATCAAACTAGTTGAACGATAATGTTATACTTAAAGACATATGCAACTCTATTTGTTGATTTATCAATAATGTTTTAGCAGCAATTCGAACTTATTTAGTAACAAAATGCTAAATTTTTGAAGATTTTCAATTGTAGACGGTTGTATCTTTGGTCAGGAAATAGCAACTACGCACGGTATTGGCTTAAGAAAGAAAACTCCAAGAATGCAGTTATTATAAGAAAGTTATTTTTTTTTTAAAAGATATTTAATAAAACATTCACAAGAATATAAATGTGAAGCAAAAACATTATATATATACATATTTAAAATAAAAAATTATAAAAATACCAGAAATTCATTTTTAAATAGCAATTCATAACAATCTGTATTGAACATTTTTATGTAACTTATGAATTATAACTTTCACTCATATTGTTAACTGCATATTTATTTATCCAACATGCACATACATGAGAGAAATGAGACTTTTCCACATTTCTAAAACGGATTCTTCTTATTATTCTAAATTTAATATCAAACATAAAAATATTTTTCACAATCCCACGATCCTGAAAATTGAGTTAGTGTAGCTTTAAAGTATTTGGCATCAATCTGATTGAGTAAAATGCATTACAAATATCGATCGTAACAATGAAAACTCAGCAATATTTTATAGTTCCGGTTTCTAAATAAATAAGAAAAAAAAATTCTCTTTAGGTAAACTCCGAGGGTGTACCTCGTAATCGGGGATGAGAGGATTCCGCAATAGTGGTTGGATCTCGCCAACCCGGTGGGTACAATAAAGGTGGAGGATCTGACTTCCCTTATCGATGGACTCCTGGGGGGCACCTCGAAATGAGGTTGACAAGCTTTCGGTATGGTGGTTGAATCTCGCCAACTCGGTGGCCACAATAATAGGTGGGGGCATTGAACCTTCCCATCGATGACGAGACGTAGCCCTGTGGGAGGGTTGTACCGGAGCTGATGATGGCTCTTAGAAGGCAACCACAGTTCCCGTCAGTATTGCTTTAGCGGTAGTGCGGTCATTCAGTCTTGCGAGGTTAATCCGTGTGCCTTGGTGGCGGGTCGGAGGTTAGTAAGATGACTTATTTCTCAGAATATGAAGCAGGAAGTAGGTGAAAAAGTAAATTCACGGTATTTCAGCAGTTCATCATGGGAATTTCCCGTTTCAGAAGTGATCTTAGAGCTACAACTAAGATATTTGTTAGGCTGCTCTTAGAGAGACCGTTGTTACATCTGGGAAAAGTGTGGCAATCCATTGTAATTCAGGTGTTAAAGTACTTTTTATGCTTGAATTTAAAATCGTAGAAAATCGTCGGAGGTCAGTGATATGACTTCCCCCATCAATGACGGGACGTACTTTCTAAGGGGAGAGTTGTACCGTGGTTGGTGATGGCCCTCAGGGCACAACCACAGTTCCTACCAATGTTGCTGTTCCGTCAGCCCGGTCATTCAGTGTTTATTACCGAGTACCTCAGGGCGAAGCGGTTTATTTTAGTTTAGTTATATTAACGTCCCGTTTCGAAGCAAAGCAATAATAGGGGCTATTTTGGAATGGATCTCGTAATTCTGAATGTCGGTCAGATGACAAAGACAACATCTGAGCTGTCACCCTCCACCCCAAACTTCCGCACCACACCAGTAGGAGGACGCTTGCCCCCACCGGATTTAACACACACCATACCCGCTTACAAGGCGTTTCTTCGGTGAAATCAGGCCTCAAGCCTGCAATCTTCCGGTTCCGAAGCCGAGGCTTTACCACCAGAACACCGGGGCTACTCCGAGCGGGACGGAAAGTCAGTAATATGGCATCTCTTAAGGTAGCGTTGCCAGTATTTAGTTGCTGACGTGTCATCTAAAGCACATCACTGAGCGAAAAATAAATAGTGAAATTATTTCATGGATAATTCTACTATAGTCATTGAAGATGTAGAAATTATAATAAAAAACATCAAAAATTTATATATAAATTTTTGTTAAAACATTATATCCACTCGCACGTGAATAGTAATGTAAGCGGATACTTAACAATAATACAGTTATCCAATAAACCTTTATGTGTGGGGTATGAGTGAAGAGCTGAGAAAAATTGATTTCTTGTCCTACAGATACCACACTGCCCATGAGTCAAATATATAAATTGCAACATCTGTTTTTAAGTTAGAAACGAAAAATAGCTGGAACACCGAACTTCTCCCGTAAGTGCTTTCTTTGTAAAATCGTTTTTTTTTTTTTTTTTTTTTTGTTAAAAAAAGATAATATTTAGATACTGATCACATACTGATTACGTACGAATATTTTTCAATCATACCTACACACTGATTGGTCGCTTACACACTGATACCTACACAATCATACCTACACTAATAAACTCGTCATTCAAATAAAATAAAAAATCACGAAATCACATGTTATTCGAAACAATCTGCTATATCTGCTTCTCTTCATTTTAGAGTTTATCTATCATGAGTTATATTTCTGAACTTGCAGTCAATTTAACACATTCGCTGTCACTGACGCGCGTGAATTGCAAATAATAATATGTAACTGTATCAAACCATCGATGTTATTAGATGACACCTTCTCTACTACTGCTGTTAAAAGATAGCAACGAAGGGGGCATCTCATTAGATAAATAGTTCTGATATCAGGCGTAGGTAGTGGCTATGAACGTATTAAACATACTGAAATCGGATCCAGAATGACGCTATATGACACTGCCAGCAAGATAACATATATGAAAGGACTCAAATAGTTTGTTATTAAAAAATGCTCTTTTTTGCGCAAAATCGCGTTATTTCAGGAAAAAACCTATACAGATTAATTTAAAAAGCAAAAGTATTAAATATAAATAAAAAAAAATAAAGCAAAAAGCGCGACTCGAACAGAGGACCCGCAACATGCAAGTCATTTATATTGTTCTGACCACTACTTATTCTAATAATAAGTTTGCAGCAGTTACATAACTGTTATGTTTTTTTTGATACATGATGGCGATGCCTGATAAGGCTATCCCATATGCCATCCCATAACACATTGCGAGTGTAATGAAAATGAGATGTGATACTGTACTGATAAGCTGAAAGCGTAAATGTCTTGAGTTGCCGTGTCTCTGAGTTTGTTCGTGTGTGAATGTGGTTATGAGAGAAATGTTCCTGAAACCATAAGTTTTGTTACTTCCTGCACAGATCATAATAATCTACATTTCACCACAAGTTATAAAAAATGTCTTCTTTTTTATGTGTATATTTGTCAAATCCAATTTTTTCGGGAAAGACACCTATATAAATAAACTTAAAATGCAAAATCTTATCTAAATATAGTATTTGATCTACATCGTTAGAGCCGTTTCCGAAATACATGAAATAATATACTAATATATAAGACGGATGAAAGTAAATTCTTGTTTGAATTTCAAGACTGACGTGGAATATTTGAAGGGAAATCCTTGGATTCTTTAGATGCTGAAAGTTTAAAGTTAATGTATTTCTTGGAATAGCGATTTGGTTGCATGTCTGTTATTTAGAAACTAGATTTATGTTGTTACTTTCGGTAATAAAAGCCATAAAAAATGACATAGTTGCTGATAGAACGCAGTGTTTTTATTTTCACCGTCACTAGATAGAGTCATATAATGCTCTATCTATCAACATGATTTTATTTGTTATTATTTGATAGTTTTTAGTACATATACGTCAAAATTTCCAAGCGAACAAAGTCGCAGGTTATAGATAGTTGATGTATATGCAATTATTATTCGTTTTAAGTTTTAAAAAAGCTAAAGATATAAATACTCCATCTAAACAACTGATAAAGATGTATGACTATTATTTAAAAAATAAAACGGTATCAAGTGGCTTTACGTTACGTTTTCATTTAGTGTAGATAAATCCTTGCTGATATCTATCATCCCATCTAAACGTCCTCCGAACTGAAAAGTCTGGAAGCACCGACAACTGTTTGTTGTCGGGCATCGCGCCAATCTGACGCTTTTGTTGCTTTCCTCGCCAAGAGATGAAATTAGAGGCTCGTTTCTTAATTGTCAATGTTTAGTTGTTTCTTTCGTTACGCAAACTGCGCTTAAGTCATTGGGTTGGCAAGTTAACTCCTTCGGGTTTGTTGTGACTCAAGTGTCTATTTTTACTGACGTGGCGTTACGGGAAGTGATACTTATTCCTTTGTTCGCACGGTATATCAAGAAAAGAAAACAAGCCGTGACTTTAGATGTTTTGGAAGTCATGCATAATGTCAATAATGTAGGGAAAACAGTACATTTTCCGTACAGCATTGACATTATGCATGGAACATTTTCTATTAAACATTTGCATTTTATTTATGATTCAGATAAACAACTTTATCAGGAAACTAAACTGAAGTAGAAATGTCAATTTTTAATTTACCAATTGACACAGATTTTTGATCCTAATTATCCACGATTTTTTCAAAATTCATTGAAGCTTTTGCTGCTGCTATTATTTTTCAATACTTTTATGCACCAAGTACCAGAGAAATGTACATTGAACGACTATTTTCTGACACATCTGTACAGGTAATTTTTTTCTACCAAATAAATATTCGCATTTTATTTACGATTCAGATTAACAACTTTGTTAGAAAACTACGCTTAATTAGAAATGTCAATTTTTTATTTACCAACTGACACAGATTTTTGATATTATCATTCCACGATTCTTTCAAAATTCATTGAAGTATTTGCTGCTGCTATTACTTTTCAATACTTTTATATACAAGTACCAGAGAAACATTTTGTGCGCCTATTTTCTGACCGATTGAAACACAAATTTGACACATTTGTACTGATAATTTTTTCTACCAAACATTCGCATTTTTATTTATGATTCAGATTAACAACTTTGTCATGAAACTAAGCTGAATTAGAAACTTCAATTTTTAATTTAAGAATTGACACAGATTTTTGATCCTAATTAGCAACGATTCCTTCCAAAATTATTGAATTTGCTGCTGATGCCATTATTTTCCAATGCTTTTATACATAAATATCAAATAAATACATTTTGTACGCCTAGTTTCTGACCTATTGAAACAAAAGTTTGACACATCACTACAAATGAACAGTAAATTGCACTTCAATTTATGTGTCAATGGGTTTTCATGCATGTAGTAGTGCGAACCGACAAGAGATAAACCTTTTAAGAAATGTGGTTCATAATTCAATGAAGACATATATCTTTCCATATAGATCTGTTTGTTTTGTAATTATCTCGGTAAATTATATTCGAATAACGGACAAACTTATTACGAATTGATTTCGCTAAAAATTTGATAGAAATTTACATATTTGGTGTAAAGATTACATACTTCATTTCATCTGACAACCTCAAGAATTTTTTAGTTATGTTCAAAGACAGACATTATCAACAACAATAACAAAGTGGTTTTCAGACGAGAGGTGTAAAATGTGGAAATTTGTCAAAATTGTAAGTACGATTCATTTGCCGATAGCAGTGATTTACGTAAATGAAATTTAAGCACCTGATCTTATGTCTACAATTTTAGTTCTATTTCAAATTATGGTTTCAATAGACTTAAACAAAGAAATTCAAAATACATATTTAGTTTTTCTGGTACATGTGTATTAACTTCATGCCAGGGAGAAGTCGTGAAATGGACTTTTTTCGTAACAGCGAAGAGCAAGTAATTAATAAAATACTAACTAGCAGTAACCGCTTAGGGTTGCCAGTGGCATAAAATCCAAGAGGGGAAATTAACTTTAAACTTAAAGTAAAATCTTCCCCAACAAATGGCCTACAAAATGGAACAAATATCTCCAATATCAGGTAATTTTCTGGGAGCATAATGAGTTATGAATCGCTGTTTAAAATCAGACGTTAACAAAGAAATGTATCGCAAATTCATAAAATAGCTCTTGCTATTTGCTCATGCACAGTTTGAGATTTTCGCATGCGGGCGAATAACTGCTAAGCACAGATATAGCCATTTTATGCCTGCGGTAATCATAGTTTGAAAATTACAATTTTAAAACTCCCTTTTTTATTTTGATATGACTTTAATATGATAAAACCTTCCCCGCTAAGTGTTCTACACAACAGTATAAATATCTCCAATATCCGCTCACTATTTCTCAAGTTTTTGGGGTTCAAATAAACAGACGCTTTCAAGAGACTTCATTTTATAATATGTGAGGGATTGTGGGGAAAAGCAACGCCCAGCATTTATGTAAAATGCATTTATTCATATTTAATAGGACATAATAAAACTAAACAAATATTTAACACATAAAAAGATACAGAGAGTGAACTGTACGTCTCAGCGCCGAACTCTGGTCTGCTACAATGACTGCGAAGGATCATGTGATTAATCCTGCGATATGGCCAACATGGCGCCAAACAGGATGTCACACGAGTTGAGAAATTTTAAGCAATTCCCACATATATATAACATAACGCCATCTTGCGCCCCCGATGCCTATAACATTAAGTTATCTAACCGGTTAGAAGGGCACAAAATGGAAGGAAAAAAAAAGGAAAGAAAGAGATAAAAATAAAGAAAGATAGAAACGACAAACCATCCAGGTATCTCCAGAGAGAATCCCATTGGTGTCGAATCTTACACGACTACATTCAGTTTTTGGGTGAGGTAAAAATTACACGGGGGGAGCAAAAATAAGTTACACTTTTGAAGTTATATTTTCGGTTGATTATGATTGGCAATTTGGTCTCAGCTATTGTATTAGGTTGGTGCGTATGAAATGTCGGATTCTCTTTACATGCGGACGTTTGTCTCCCTGTTTTCGTTATACTTTTGTCTTTGGCATAACCTCATTCATAGTCGTGTTGTCAATTGCCAGAGACTCATTTCAGCAAAATAGGTTTTCTCGAAGGTCTTCCCTTTTGTTATTTCTTTTGAGTTTATTGCCGATATGAATTCTGCCGACATTCGCGTCATTTTCTTATATGAGTACAAACTTGGTAATAGTGCTGCAAAAGCTGCACGCAACATAAACCAAGCGTTTGGGGAGAATACGGTTAACGATCGGAAAGTGCAGCGTTGGTTCGAAAAATTTCGGACTGGCAATTTTTCACTGCAAAATGAGCCGCGCGGAACACCCAAAACGTCTGTGAAGAATGATGACCTGAAGGCTCTAGTGGAAGCGGATCCAGCCGTATCCACGAGGGAACTTGCTATCAAGATGAAAGTTGACCATACAACGATATTGAGACACCTTTCTGAGATTGGCAAGGTTAAGAAGATGGACAAGTGGGTACCGCACGCACTGACAGAGCGAAATAAGCTGGAACGAACAAGAATATGAAGTTTTGCAGCATCCACCATATTCACCGGATCTCTAGCCGACCGATTTTCATTTTTTCAAGCATTTAGAGCTGTTTTTAAGGGGCAAACACTATGAAAATGAAGACAGTCTAAAAAACTCGATATCAGAGTTTATTAATTCTAAAGACCAAAATTTTTTTAAGACAGGCATCTACGCTTTAAAATCTCGTTGGGAGAAGTGTATTGAAGCGAATGGAGCATACTTTGATTGAATAAACAGCTTTTGAAGAAAGATATGCAGTTTTATACAATCACTTAAGAATCCGACATTTCATACGCACCAACCTAATATAATCCTGAAGAGGTCTTGATATTTATGGATACGGTTTATTATGGAGTGGATCTTGCTGCGTGAATGGATGTTCGATGCAACCCTCCTGTACCATTCTTCCTCAAAACGTGACTCTGGCTTTCTCATGTGCCATGAGAGAGTCAGTAAGCATTCGGTAGCATAGTGAATTGGGGATCCTATTTCCCCACAGCTACAGCAAGGAGAGATGGCCAGATGGACTCTGTGCAGGTATGTTGCGAATGGACCATGTCCAGTGAAGAAAAGCACATCCGCTCTGTTCCAGTTGGTCGCGTAGAGAGAAACTTTCGGTATTATATTGAATGTGGATCGGCCTGTTTCGCCTTCTTCCCACTCCTTTTGCCATCTTGACATCATCTCGGTTTGGCCACATATATATAGATACAGATTTTCTTAATCACATTATGAAGCTCACAGCTCTTATATGTGTCATTTTGGGAAAAAAAATGAGTAGTAATACGTTTGGTGCTCATGACTTTACTTCAGATTCACAAATTTAAAGTTAAATAGTAAAGAAGGTAACATCTTTAATAATGGGTAAACGAGAATGTTTGTTGGTATGCCTCCGGGTGTTTTCTCGAATCTTTTTTAATACCTAAACCACTTTCTCACAATATTTAATCACGTTGATAAACGAAGCTGTATATCACTCTAGTCAATGACGATGAAAAAGAAAACACCAGGTCTGTATCAGCAAGTATGTCATTTTTTATGGCTTGTATTACTGAAAGTAACAACATAAATCTAGTTTCTAAACAACAGATTAACTCAATAGCTATTCCAAGTATCACATAAACTTTAAACTTTCAGCATCTAAAGAATCCCAGGATTTCCTTTCAAATATTCCACGAGTAGTCTTGAAATTCAAACAAGAATTCACTTTCATCCGTCTTACCGTAGCGAGTCACGTTTCAAGACGCAGTCCCAATTAGCCAAAAATCGCAACTCTCCAAAAGATCCGGGAAATAAAAGCAAAAAATCTGGATTAACGCAGCGTAAAATCCGGCCAGATCCCATTCATTACCGGGAAAAGGGGCCGAACAAGACCCATTACCAGGGCAGGGAAAAGTCGCGAGAAAACGAATAATTTAGGGAGACAGAGAGCGATCCCCCACTGCCGATTTAAGATAGGCCCACGTTCTTATCGCGCTCAAGTGTAATGGACTCCTTTACGATAATAGATTTCTCCAAGTCGTTCCGAGCAAGGAATGCCTACTTTGTTTTATCGACGCACGCTGGGGGGCTGGAGGAGGGACAGCCATGAATGTGCGCAAGTTTCCGGCAGGGTATTTTTCCTCATATGTTGTTTATTGGGCATCCGGGAAAGGGCAGATAGCGTTGTGAAGCAAGAAAGTCGATTTGGTTATGACGTTGTATCAACGAAATATCCTTTTAATGCGCGCAAGAATTCGTTTATGTTAGGATAAAACGCGGCCTAATACAATGGCGAGGAAAATTTTTCCCCACAGAGTAAATAAAGCTAGTAGAAAGTTTAACATGTTTCATTCATTATAAATCAGCGGAAGTCAGCTTTCTAAAAGTTAAAAGTTTCTTACACTTTCTATCATAAAGGTACTATACTCCCTCCACCCCCAAAAAAAGTTATGGGAAGTGGTCTTCTCAAAAATTTCTCACATTTTCTGTCATAAAAATGTTATCCTTTTTCTCTCAAAGGGAAATTTTGGGAAATGGTAATCTTAAATCTAGCTTACATATTATATCACAAACTTGTTATCCTTTTTTACTCAAGGGATGTTTTGGGAAAAGGCCCCTTCAAAACTTACTCGCATTTTCTATCACAAAGATGTTATCCTTTTTATCTCAAAGGGAAATTCTGGGAAACTTTCTTCTCAAAACTACCTTATATATTCCATCATAAGGTGAGATCCTTTTTAACTCAGTGGATGTTTAGGGAAACGGCCCCTTCAAAACTTTCTCGCATTTTATATTATAAAGATGTTACCCTTTTTCTTTAAAAGGGAAATTCTGGGAAACGGTCTAATCAAAACTATCTTATATATTCCATCACAAACTTGTTATTCTTAAACTTTTCATCCTTTTTTACTCAAAGGAAGTTTTGGGAAATGGCCCCTTCAAAA
This sequence comes from Argiope trifasciata, assembly GCA_026543055.1. Lineage (NCBI taxonomy): Eukaryota > Metazoa > Arthropoda > Arachnida > Araneae > Araneidae > Argiope > Argiope trifasciata. Next base: position 2,239,398 of record JAPMOQ010012849.1, read on the forward strand.
CTTTCTCACATTTTCTATCACAAAGATGTTATCCCTTTGATCTCAAATGGAAATTCTGGAAAAATTTTCTCTCTGGAAATATATATTCCATCATAAAGCTGTTATTCTTTTTTACCTAAGGGAAGATTTGGGGAATGGCCCCATTAAACTTTTCTCACATTTTCCTTCATAAAAAGTATTATTCTTTTTTTTCTCCCAAAGGAAGTTTTGTCAAGCGGTCTTCTCAAGTACTTCCTAAAAAGGTGTTATATTTCCTCCTCCAGCATTAAAAACATTCACTTATGTATGATCTAGATATTAACAGAATGTTAAAAATTAATATGTCTTTAAACCAAGCAGGAGTGTCTGCCTGAAACTTTCTAGAATTCCCCAATAAAGGTCACATACCTCTTCCACCACATTAAATTATTGATTTTGAGAGAGGTCGCAAATTTTTTCCATGGTACTGGCGAATGATTGATAGAATGAACTATAGACACTTGGCAACGAGCTAACACTTTTACTGAATCTATTGTGCGAATATGTATTTTGGACAGCTTTTTGCCAGCAAAATTCTGACATAAAACAGCAGTTATAATAACAGGAGCACATACCGAACTTCACTGATTTAAGTCATTGCATTTATGAGTTTTTGCGTTTAATGCAAAGCAGAAAATGACAAAATTCAATCAATTAATTTGGTTAAAAAATTGATTCCTATGAGTGTCTCAAACCTGTGTTTAAAATTTTATCTGCCGACATTTTTTTAATTTGTAATTATAGAGTTCAATTGAATTCGAAAAGCAATTAGGTAGACTTTCTGAGAATTCCAAAAATTAGGTTATATCAAATTTCAGCTGTCTAGCCCAGAATGTTTTTGAGCTATTATGTTCACAAATTGACAGACAAATAGACATAACATAATGCGCCCTTGGTGCATATAATACTAAGTTATCTAATCACTTGGATGAGCACAAGATGGAAGGAAGGGGGGAAAATGTGAAAAGAAAGAAAGGAAAGATGAACCATCTAAAGGTTTTGAAACCTGCATTTCTATATATAATGTTTTAGTGAAGTAATAATTAAATAAAACGAACAAGAAAACCAAAAAACAAACGGTGACATTAGGTCGAACTTACTTGAACCAAGGGTAAAATGTTGATATTTAAAGATATAATGTCTACATTTTTGAGGCCGTTAGTTGAGTGCAAACTACATACAGATTACTAGTTGAAGAGGAAAAAAATAGTAGGAAAAATTTATAAACAACTACATGACATATATAAACAAACATGGTAGAGTCAGAAATATGTAGCTTCAAAATGGGTTCTGTGGTTTTGATTTCCTTTGTGAGAGCGTGGTGTGTTGGTTCTATAGAATATTACAGTAATTTAGGCAGATTTTGAAGAGAGACAATTTAGTCTTAACTATTGAGGGGTCTTGATGAGGTTTAGACAAATAAACATATTACCAAAAAATATTTTAAGAAGTCTGAAATATGGCGTTTTGTCCAAATGTTGACTTCAAATATTTTGATGTTTATAATATTTCTCCATATTTTATACACGGATAAGTAAAAACTAATGATTCCAAAATAATAATATCGATGGATCTCGGGTTATTCCGACCAGATGGTACTTCTGAATGAAAACCTGGATCCGTTCCAGGAGTAGGCAAAAAAGAAATGGATCCATCATAAGGCCTAAAATTAGTTTCACACGTTGGTTGCCGACCGAAAGCTTTACACCGCTTCTATTCATTTTGAAAAAGAGCTTTACATAACAGGAACATATCGGTAACATTTGCAGAAAGTAGCAGAATGAAATTATGCAATAAGTCAGATCCAAATTATTGTTCCATACTAATTTGCTAAAAATGTCACATTAAATATCAAGTCACATGCACTGCTTATCATAAACATAAAACACACCGCATACAAACTGCTCACATAGCCAAACGTTTTGAATTTGAAAGTTTAAAATCAACGTTTTTAAACATCAAAAGGTTTTAAGCTGCTTATTATAAAAATGATAGCATTTCCAAAAAGTTGAAGAGTATACAAAATAAATCTGATATTCAGTGTCAAAGCCAAATTATCGTTCCATACCAATTTGTAACAAATATCATGTTAAATAGTAGCCACACATTTAAAATATCATAAACATAAAACATACTGCATACAAATGTTTTCATAATGAAATTATAAGTCAGATCTTTAAACGTCAGAAGTATTTTAACTGTTGATGCCAAAAAATTTTTTAAAAAAATAAAATCTAATATAAAGAATTTGTGAGAAAATCTTTTATAATGAGCATATTATATTTAGTTCTATGCAAATTAACTTCATGTAACTATAATAATCTTTCTTATATGAATATAAATATCACAAATCTTCTGTATATGAGCTGAATAAAATGCGAATCGAATTATCATGTTCTTTTACTTGGTTGTCTTATTTCTGGAATATCCATACAAAGAGAAGGAAACTTTCATTTGAATTTATTTTAAAAATAAAATTCACGAATAAAAATTCATTCATAGTATTTGATTTTAAAAAGACAAATACCAGCTTTGGCACAATTATTCATTGCCTACACTTTCCTTTTGAAAACGTTTTAATAATTCCGCACAATTTTTTAAAATTTTATTAATTATTTTTCGATTAGACTAATAATATTTATTAATTGAAATTCCATTCCATTCCATTAAAGACTAATAATATTTATTAATGTATTAATGGAATGAAAATTATTAGAAAATCACAACTAACAATTGTGTAATTTCTACCAAATCAATAAATAGTTGTATTAAAAACTAGAATTTCATAATCACTACATATTGCAGACATTAGGTCACAAGCTCATCTTATAAATTTGCTGTAAATTAAAGATGCTTTAATGTCAAGATACATTTTTTTTGAAAAACATTCTAAATTATTTACATACTTTACCTTTTTGAATAAAAAAAGATTGAAATAACATGATGAAACAAAATACATTAGTTAAATAAGTTTTTTAAAAGATGGTAATTTTTTTAAACTAAAAAAAAGTATAAAACAAAAGTCTTTTAGTTTAGAGCTTCATAAAATGATTTGTTTAAAATATAGCAAGTGACTTAAGGAATATATTATTTAGTTCCTGAACTAAAAAAAATCAACTATATTTCCAATCAGTCTTCAAATATTGGGATTCAAATTGAATTTTTCATGAATTTTTCAATGAATGAATTTTTCAATTTTTCTCCGAATTGTGAAGCATCAGAATAACAACGGAACATTAATTATTAAAAAGATTACTTATATTCTAGTTCTTGAGCTGCAGAACACATTATTATAACAAATTTGAATCATTATTAAATTATAACAATAAAAAATATTATATTCAAATTATTATAATAAATTTGTAAAAAATATGTACATTAGATTCTTATTTATAAGGTTTTATAGCCAAAAAATTCTACCGATTCTCTATTTGAGAAAGTATTATTTGAAGATGTAAAATCACATTAACATCATTTAAAAGCAAACATAAAAATTAATTTAATTTTCCAAAAATGGATTTCGACTCAAAATTCAAAGAATTTATAAAGAAAACTGTTTAAATATTAAGAATATTATTTTTAAAATTTCATTTCTTCTTAAAAAAAAATAAAGTCGACTTTTCAATGTAGTCAAGTGCATTAAAAACTTTCTTCCTTTAGGGATTCATATAATTCTCGAAATAATTAAACAAATTACAAATTCCCTTTATCGTACATCCTTTTTAATTAAAATGGAATATAATAGAATAAATTTTTTTAATATATTTTAATTACAGTCTTCATTAGTAATTAATTTTTTAATATTAAAGGCTATTTCACGCAGTAGTTGTCAATACAAATGAAGAAATGAATTTAACTGATTTCATTACACAATTTTCTTCGTCAAAATAATTATAAATAAATAATGGAAAAGCGGCAAAATAACGTCTACTTGTCAATTAGTGATTAAGAGCATCTCTCAGCAAAACCACTTGTTTTCAGTTAAACACTCGCCAACAAATCGCCAATCATATGCTATACCTGACAGTAGGTAATTAGCAGAAAAGTAAAAATGATGTTCGCTGTCAATGATGCTTTGATTAACATTGATAGCAATAGCACAATCTTAGATCAAAAATTATTTTACTTAGAATATATTTTTCCGATTTTTTTAAGGTACTAATAAAATATATACATATACATTGAGGGGCCCAGCTGAGAATTACTGATGTCTGTTTTGGCAAGAACACCTGTGAATCTTTTGCCAACGCAACGAGTTAAGAATTACCTTCAAAACATCTCTTAGCAAAACAAATGAAGAAATCTTAATTCATCCTCACAAACAAACAAAAGTGCCAGCAATTTGTTTATGTTACGAGATATGCTTTACTCGATTTTATAATAGTCCGTTAGATAATTCAAGGACTTTGAGTAACTGTAAACAGAACAAGAAAACGAATCGCATACATAAATGAGGCCGAAAATTCCATGCAGAAAGCTTTAAACATTCGGATTATTAATTCCTCTGTGTTACATAATGTAAAAAGTACGGGTGAAATATAATAGCGAAATGTAAGATGAAAAAAATTATAATTATCTAACTTAGTTTCGTAAAAAGTGTTTTGTAAGAAGTAGATCGACTCAATGCATCGCTTTATGTTTTAGACAGCATAAAAAGTTTGAAAAAAATTGAAGACGGGTGTATATTTAATCTCCTTTCTGCATAACAAATACTGTTGGACTTATAATATTTTCAAGATTTTTATTATTTATATTGAAAGTGAAAAAATAGGATGACGATAAACCATCAATTATTTAAAAAAGACAAAAAAAAAGCTTATACTTTTATAAATATTTATGCGTACTTTTAAATATTACAAACTTTAAAGAAAATTATCTTACTAAAGAAGTATTATTCATTGGTGAATAAGCATTTTCACTGTTCAAACGGCCGCCGGAACAATAACTATCTTTGCAAGGATTAAACGATTATTAATAAGCAGATGATAATGTCATGGATTTGATGGCTTGCATAATATATTATTAAATTGGAAAATGTAATCAAATCTGATTAATCAGTCGCTCTATTAAAGTATCCCTCTTCGTCAACCAACTAATATGCGTTCACTTACGTAAATTAAAATTAATGATAACTTATCACTAATAAACATTCAATTATAACGGTCATATCAGATATCCCTCTTTAGCAAACCTTGCAGCTGCAGAACCCAAAATAATTTTTAAGGTCATTTCATTTTATAAATTTTAGTTTCCATACATAAAACAGTAATTTTTCTTATATACATAAATAGTCTTCTAGAATCAAACAGAAAGTTGCTGCAGATGTACAATGGTTAAACAACAATCGCTCTGAACCTGAATAATACGTAGGTTACATATTAATTGTACTCAAACATGAAAGTTACAACATAGCATAAATTGTACACAACATTGCATATATAAAGAAGTATTTGCTTCTGTTTTCGAGTTAAAAAGCAAAATTGCTTTTGGCTGTGCAATCGAGGCACAACAACTAATTTATGACCTTAAACCATACGATTGAATAGCCTTTGTATTGAAGAGGGAATACCATCCAAATAAGTCACTTCCATTGGTTTCGATAATTGGTAAAGAAATAATATCGCCCTCCCCCCCCCCAAAAAAGGTCCATTTATTTACTATACTGTGATGCTCAATGTACTCCTAAAGCACAACTTTTATATAATTAATCAAAGAAAAACACACATATATGATTTTTAAAAAATAAAATAATAGCAATTATAAAAGTATAATTCAACAATTATCGTTTTTTTTTTATCGGGTACAGACAGCTATTACATGGATTTCAGGTCCAAGTTCTGTCAGAATTCAGATTCCAAACTTGTCAGTGAAAAGTTCCACAAACGTTCAAACTGAAGTTTCGGAAATTGTTCCATGAAAAATTAAAAATTTCAGAACCTCAATCCATTGCACAGCTGATGATTATCAACTTTAGAACAATGCAGCATCAAATTCCTTTTTATTTTCTTCTTTCTTTCAATAATGTTCCAACAAAATTCAGTGAGTTAATTTTAAGTTCAACAATGAGTTATAACTCAAAAATTATTACTGAAGTTCACACGCAATGGCAGAATGACACGCAAATAATGGAACAGAAGAAAAGAGACAAGACCGAAGTTCCTTTAAAATAGCTTCAAATGATTTAAAACTCCACGCGTCAGAAAATCTCCGGAATTCTGAAAAATCATGAAACCAAAACACATGTTCTTTTGACGCATTTCGAAGACCCCCAGAATTAGCATTACTCGAAATTAATTAAAGCGACTTAACGTTCCCATCCGTCAGTCTTAACGCACCGAACTATTCGCTCAAACTAAGTTTCCAGAAACATTTCATCTTACCACAAATTCTCCCAAATCCCGAATTCGGCTGCAGAGGCGAATCCGTCGGCAGACACACCGAGTTGCCGAAAATCCGTCAAAATATTTCCCCAGGCAGCAGAGCTTACTTACCCTTCAAGTATCATCCAGGGGAGGCAAAATGCAGGTGCCGTTATAACTTCGCCTGCTAATAATAGAGGCGCGCGCTGGGAGATATAAGCCGATTTTTTTGTTTGCTTTATGGACCGACCCTGAATCCTCAGTTATTCTCCCTTGGCTTTCTTTCAGGGCGCAGATTAAAAGGAGATGGCGGTCTGCGTGAATGATGGGAAATTGCTTAATAGCAGAGGGGAAAAAAAGATGAGGGATTTTTGCAGAATAAAAGAGTTTTTTTAATTAAAGAAATGGCATTAAGTTGCTGAATGAAAGGGGAATTCGTTCGCTTGTCCAGGGCGCTTAATGAGACAGTACTCCAAAAATTAAGTACTTTTAAGCCCCAAAGCCAAAAAAATTAAGTACCTTTGTATATATGCATTTTCTAAATATGTATTTTCCTGTATATATGTATTTTTTTACATATGTAAACTACTTTGTACATACTTATTTTATTGCATATTTTCCAATCCGAGGTTATTCTCTGTTTTATTATAGTACATAATTTTTATTAAAAAAATAATAATAATTTCAAATGTGCATTTGTAAAATTTAAATATTTATTACTGTATTTTTATATTATTTGCTCAATGTTTTCTATTGTAAAATAAATTATGTCTTTTTGGTATTGACAAAAATAGAAAAGGATAGTAAAAATTAGGTAAAATAAACTATCATTATCAGAAATTTAAGTCAACTTTTATAAGAGAACTATTTATAACACTACATGTAAAAGAAGTACAAACATTTTTCGAATTGCAAAAAGTTCGGCATATTTAGTATTTCTCTCTTTCGGACTAACCATTTCAATATTTCAATACGGTGAACAATGTTGAAAAAACGAGCGAAAAAATAAGTTCATTGACCATTATCTTAACATGGGCTCAAACTCTTTGATCCCTTCACCGAATGCTTCCCTTTCGTCGGTGTCCTTTTTTGCTATATCCAGCAAGCAAATATTTATGACATCTATTTAGCGTATTAAAGAATGCTAAAACAAAAAAATAATATCTTCTTTGCCCTTTTCGAAAAAATTAAGCACTTTTAAGTTGCTTAAAAATGGCTTTCAAATTTAAGCACTTTTTAAGGATTTTTCATGACTCTACGCACTTTGTTGTCAACAGCAAGATAATGTTGGCAGATAGTTGTTGTCGTGTCCGTGTTTTTCACGGAAAGGGGGAGCAGTAGCTTCTGAGGGTAAAGACCCCTGAGCACCCAGAGGGCAGAAGTCTGATTTCTATCTCATACACACGACACAACCCTTTTTAGGGGGTGGTCGAATTCATTCATACACTCATTCATCCATCAGCAAGTAGGAATTTAGATCCAAATCAGAGACCGACTCATCTCTGATTCAGTACCCCCAGAGGTATCGTTTTGTTATGGGAACTTGGAGGACTTTGCAGTCTCGATATATTTAACGTGCCCCAACTGCCATTAGCCAACACGGCGGTCTTTGGCCGAGACGAGGACAGAACCCGCGACCTTTCGGTTACGAGACTGACGCTCTACCAACCAGGCTACCGCGGCCTCGTTGGCAGATAGTCTACTATCATTTTAAATTCTGTAATCATAGATCTATGTTACTGAAATCAATACTTAATCAACAAAATTATTTCTTTAAATACTTCACAAATAAAGAAGAAGAACAGAGCAGAATACCGTCTCATCCCCCAGTATCCCTGATCATTCTGGTGACTGAATGGTTTGGTGGGCATGTTACAGCAAAGTTGTTTAAGTAACAAAATATTTACAATAGGAAAAGAATAACTATTTACAGAATTTACAAATATATAAGAAATTATAATTTGATTAAACTGTTTACAACGGTTTTCAACTTAGAAATATAATTTGAAATAATAACTTATTGAGAGACAAAATGTGTAAAAAAATACATTTATCCTGTGTTTACTTATTTTTATGATAAAGTAGAAGATGCAGTTATTAGAATCAGATAAAAATTAACTTGTTTTTACAAAATAACATTTTTTTTTACATACGTATAAGTAAATCAAAACAAAAATTTATTTAGAACTCTCTCACACACAAAAAAAATCATTTGTACACTTGACCCGTTTAGTCTCAGTAATGCCAAGTGGTATCAATCTGCAGAAAAAAATCTGCTTTTAATAATCAACGCGTCACCACCTGTTAATGATCAGGGTCACAATGTCATCAAAATGTCAACCTGCAAGTTCAACTGTGGATACTGAAATCAATATTTAATCAAATGCAAGTTCAACTGAGGATACTGAAATCAATATTTAATCAAATGCAA
>JAPMOQ010012849.1:2248215-2262431 GCA_026543055.1 Argiope trifasciata
TGCAAGTTCAACTGAGGATACTGAAATCAATATTTAATCAAATGCAAGTTCAAATGAAGATGCTGAAATGAATACTTAATCAAATGCTAGTTCAAATGAAGATACTGAAATCAATACTTAATCAGCTAAATTGTTTTTTAAATACTTTGCAAAGGATGGTACATCTGACTTTTTCAAAATAACAAAAAAATTTATATATGCGTGATTAAATTAAACCAGAAATTTATTTAAATTCACACGCATAGACAAAATTCTCTTTACCCTCACAAGCTACTGCACCCCCTTTCCGTGGAAACACGGACACGACATCATCATAGACAAAATTCGTTAGTACATACTTAACGCTTTTCGACCCAGTTATTCCAAATAGCTTCAAGCAGAAATCTGATTTTAACGATCAACACATCAGCACATTTTAATAGTCTACATATCAATTTGCAAGTTCATTACATGCTGAGAGAAAAACAAGTTTGATTGTACAATAATAAATAAGGGAATTGGCATATTGATCAGATCAGTATGCTCTGTGCAAGTTAAATGTCTAATTCCATATTAATGCTAAGCATATTTTACATGCTCAGAGGTAAATTGGTTTGAAAATACAATAATAAATGAGTTGGTATACTGATGCAAGTATGTTTTGTGAAAGGATGATGTTTAGAAGTTTAATTCCATTAAACATATTTTACATAGTCATAGAAAAATAAGTTTGATTGCGCATTAATAAATAAGTAGCATACTGAAACATGTATGCTGCTCATATTTAGATGTCTTAATCCTATTAAGAGTATTTTACAAACGCCTAGAAAAACAATATTAATAAATGAGTTGGCATACTGATGCAAGTATGTTCTGTACAATAATAAATATGGGAATTAGTATAATTATGCAAGTATGCTCATATCTCAGACCTACATTAATTTTATGCATACTTTACTCATTCAAAGTTTAAAAAGAAAGAAACGCAATCATCAGAGACATGAACTTTTATTTACTGTTAATTAAATATAATTTCCAGAATTTTTTTTTGATGCAATATTAACTAACACAAACATTCTACTAATAACAAATTCCAATTCTAATTATTTCTGACTTCTAGGATATAGAATAGGTAATATACCACGCTTTGCTTTTCAACTAACCTTAATATACTGATGTATGAAAGTCCGATGTAATAAGCACACAATTAGGCGTTTCAAATTAAGTGAGAACAATATAATTTCAGAGAATGAGGGGCTGACTTCAGAGTAACAATGCTTTAGAAATTGAATGGTCACCGGCATCTAAAACGGTTACAGCTATTTGTCCACCCTTTTGAAGGTGGTAATGGAATTAGCTGAAAATCTTGACTTGACTGTCCAAAGAATGATGGAGACTCCAACATGTATTGTTGAATGGAGATTATCTGGGTTGTTAACACTGTCTGTCTGTCTACTTGAAACAGAAAGTTACGTTTCACTCAGATTGGTATTATTTAGCCAGTTTGAAGAAATAACGCCATGTACATATTTAGATTTGTTACCCAGCAGTATAAAATGTACTTTTGGATGGGATTAATTTCAAAGGCGTACATAACATATAAAATGCTAGTTGGGAAAACAATGACAATTAATTCCTTTTTCATACTTAAGCTGAATCTTTCGTGCAATCAATAATTTCAATAGAAACTATGAAATTATATTGCACTACTTTAACATCTTATGGCACATTCTTCCCTTCAACATATTTTATTAACACTATCCGCCTTCAGAGATCAGTTATAATTCATCATACTTAAAATAAACACGCTTTATTCTCAATGGTAGGCTATTCACTGAAAATGCTGTAATTACTGAAAAAATGAAATCAATCGATGTATGAAAATTGGAAGCTTTCTCAATTTTTATTTTGGGATATCTCTAGAAAACTGTGTGTAGAGGAAGACAAGTGACCCCAGATGAAAGCATATAAACATTTTGAGCTTCCATTTGTAATTGATATTCAGATTTGAACCAAATTTTCGACTTGATTGGTCAATCGACAGAATTACAAGAAGAATATCCGAGTCCCTCAATACTATATGCAAGTATAGTTTAGAGAGCATAACAAACATAGTAATTGTATACTCTAGCATACCATCCTACAGAATGATGCAGAAAAGTAAATAATACTCCTTCAAGCCTTTTTTAAAAAAGGAATAAAATAAGTTCATTCTGATGAATGTATTAGAAATTAATTTGTATCGAAGTTATATATAACTGAAAATTTATAATAAATGTGGTGCGAGGTATATCACTTCCCGCTATTGAGTGTGACTTCCCGCCATCCCGCCTGCGATCTCACTTCCAGCCACTAAGCAGCCTTCTGGTGGAGAAAACGTGAGCAAAGTTCAGTTCATGCCTGGACAAGGTAAGTCTACATGACTACAAGGTATTAAAATAAACGAAAACGTATGTGAAAAAACGAAGACGAAATTGCGACAAAGACGGACATGATTATCCATTCCATCTGGTAAACTAGTCATCATCATCTGTTCACCATTGACCTTTCATTGCTATCCATTATATTCTAAAACATCGTCTGGACTTATTATACTTATTATTGCTAAATCATCACGACCCTCACAATTTTCAGAAATGGGATGATGAAACGAAAGTAGATGAAACTATCATGAAATGAAGGTAGTTTAGTTTAGTTTAGTTATATTAACGTCCCGTTTTAGGCAACACGAGGGCTATTTTGGGACGGAGCTCGTAATTTTGAACCATAGTCAGATGACGGAAATGAAGGTAGATTTCAGAAGTGGGATGATGAAACGGAAGTCGAATTACAAGTAAAAATTTCTTGGATATGCTATAAATTCTATCTTTATTCAATTTTTAGAAAAGTGTCGTCTAGATGACCAGCTGGTTCCAGGAGAAAGATTGTGGTGCCAGGTATATCACTTCCCGCCATTGAGCGACGCCTGCGACCTCACTGCCCACCATTCAGCAGTCCTCTGGTGCAGAAAACGCGAGCAAAGTTCAGTTCATACCTGGACGAAGCAAGATAATTACGACGTGCTTAAATAGACGAAGATGAAATTACGATATGCCCATCCTGTAAATGAGTCATCATCATTTGTTCAACATTAACCTTTCAGTGTCATCCATTAAATTCTAAAATATCATCTGTACTTACTATTGCTAGGTTATCACGCCCCCCGCATACATTTAATAACTAAAAAGAACATTGCATATAATGGAAGTATATATCATCTCCTTGTCTACATCTTCATCCTACTCACCAAAGATCAGCTGTATAGACTTTCTAGAATGAGCTCGCCTCAAGTTATTATCATTTCTTTTTCTATACGAAGCATATCAAAATTCTTAATACTTTCTTTCCCCTAAGTTACTAATTAATTTCAGAAATATTCACATTTTGGAATATAGTAAAATACAGATGGACAATGAAAAACTTGATGCAATTCAAATCTTACATTTTCTTAGATCTCATACGCTCTTTTTTTTTAGGTGAACATTTGCCTGAAAGCTTTCCAACATATTCTGTAATATAGGTGATATTCCGAAGAAAACCTTTTGTAAATTGTACAAAAATCGCAAATTATTTTTTGGCATACATTTGGCATTTCTACAGAAACAATTGCGTAACGCTTGGGGAGTAATTCCAGGTATGCGGTTACCAGTATCCAAAAATCGATTTCTGTTCTAGACACGATTTTTCAAACTATTGAAAAAAAAAAATGTTGACAAAAAATTGCACTTATAGTCTTAAAACCTCAAACCTAATTAAATGTAGTTAAGTCATTGCGTTTATAAAATATCGTTTTTTTTTTTTTTTTTTTTTTTTTTTTTTACCTGAAAGAGTACCCAAATTGATAGTCAATTCTTGGTAAGATTTGGTTCAAAAGTTGACAGCTGTTTACACCATATATGCTAAATCAGTGCATCTAATTTTATCTACCTAGCTTTCTTCGTTTTGAAATTACAGTGTTTATTTTTATTCGAACTGCCGGACAGTCAGACTTCCTCCCAACAGATTTTACTGAAATTTGATAGAAATCTACAACTTTGATATTAAGACCGAATGCCAAATTTCAGTAGTCAAGCTCAAAGCGTTATCTCTATCACAAACAGGTAGACAGACATTTTTCAATCCTCCTCCAGAAGGGAGGCCTGGAACGTGGAGATTCGACAAAATCTCGAGATCTTATTTTTTGTGGATTACTACACTTTTTCTCTATTACGTACATGATAAAGTAAAAAACAGAGATCGGTATCGAATTAAAAATCTGCTTTACCAACACGAAACTAATGTTCTATGAGGCAGGGGGGAGAGGGAACTAAGTATTATGATGCACTTCGTTAAAAATATTTCGGAATTATAACATAATCCTTTCAAGCTTCACATTTTCAAGTAAAAATTTAAAAAAAAAGGCGCCAAGGACAAAATTGTGAAAGGAAAATTTCAACTCCTGTAATTTTTTCGGTTAATTTTTTTTTTGTTAGATGAATAAAACGCCTTTAACAATAAAAAGAAAATATGGTAGATTAGAATTAACTACTAACCCGCAAGTCCACTCTATTCACCAAACGATTAGCTGATTAGAATTTCTGAAAGGAGCTGATTTCACTTCATTATCTTATTATTATCTTATTTTTTATCAAAGGTTTTCCTCACACATTTATTGCTTTCTCTTTTGAAATGTTAATTAATTAAAACAATAATTAGGATTTCGACCACAGTTAAAAAGAAGAGACAAAACCATTAAAAAAAACTGAACACTAGAAAAAAAAACTACCCGACTCTCAAATACGATTATTTTTAATAGCTGAGACCTCTTTGTTGCTCAGTCCGCACAAGAAGAAAAAGTTCACTCTATTCACCAAACGATTAGCTGATAAGAATTTCCGAAAAGAGCTGATTTCACTTCATTATCATATCTTATTTTCTATCAAAGGCTTTCCTCACACAATTATTGCTTACTCTTTTGAAATGTTAATTAATCAAAACAATAATCAGGATTTGAACCACAGTTTAAAAGAGGAGACAAAACCATTTTTAATAACTCAACACTAGAAAAAACACCTATTCTACTTTCAAATACACCTTTTTTTAGCTCAGACCTCTTTATTTCTGAATCCACTCAAGGAAAAAAAAAAAAGATGAGCATTAGTATCAAATTTAACCAACTGATCCTGGTACAAAGTTGAAAAAAAAACTGTATAATATTCTCTCATAAAAAATATTGAAGACTCTAACACAATTTCTTAAATATATTTCCTAATCACGATATAAGACTTTTAAGCTTCGAATTTTCCAAGTAAAGAAGAGATAAAGAGGACCGAAAAAAAATGAGGGCATATTCTCTTGACTTTTATTTTTTACTAGTAAGCTCGAGCTTCAGAGTTGTAAAAAGAAAGAAAACAGAAACGGATTTTTCGAGCTCAAATGATGGATCGCGAGTGATACCAACCTCGACACTTCTCCCTCTAAAAATATTGTTGGGGCTTAAGGCAGTCAAATATGAAAATCCTTCGCTGCGAGTCCAGACACGACGCGGCGTCTGGGAATAACGAATGCATTTATAAACAAGGACACATAAATAAGTGCAGGATGTATATTGGAAAAAGGAGACTGGAAGAGAGTTTTCTAAAATAAAAGTTATAAAGTCAGAAAAACGTCAAAAATAATTCAATGTTTTGTTTGTATTTGGGTGGCGATAAAATAAACCGGTTACAAACTGAATAGTTTTAGATTGTTTTATGAATATTTCATCAAATTTAATGGAGTCAAGTCAAATTTAATGGTGTAGTGACTTCTTTAACTTTTAACAGATTTAACTTTTATAATGTAGACACTTATGGAATTTTGAACCAAATCTGATAATTGATTGTCTCTAGCTTTGTACTTTCAAAAGCATGCATATGCGATAACTTAGAAACGCAAGAGACATCAAATTTGATATGTGATTTGCAGTTCTGTGTCGAATTTTGTCTTCAATCGTCTGAAGAAAAGTCACTAGATTTATAAAATTCGGTACACAGATTTAACATTTATAATATAGACACGTATCGAATTTTGAACGAAATCTGATAATTGATGGTCTCTCAGTCTCTTTTAGAAACATGCAAATGCGGTAACTTAGAAATACAATGATTTAAAGTCATCAAATTTGATATGTGATTTTGGGATTGCCATTGCAATTCTGCGTCGAATTTTGTCTTCAAGCGACTGAAGAAAAGCCGCTTTTAAAACGCCAGTTCTTTTCCGAATACTATTAGCCACATGTTAGAGATTAATCGCCAAATAACTCGCCAAGGATGATACGGTGCTGGCGGCCTGGCATAGGGGTAGCGTGATCTGGGCGTCCAGAGTTCGATTCCTGATTCGGGCATGTTTGTTCTTCCCCTATGTTCAATCTGTGAGGTATGTGAATGAGGTCCTTGTAAAAAGGGGTTGCGCGAGCAAATGTGTGTGTCATCTTCATTTGAGCCAGAAGTTGAACTTCCGCCTTCGTGTGCTCAGGGGTCATTACCCTCAGAAAATACAGCAACTCCTTTTGTGTGTTCATACAGACACGACATCGTCATCAACAGAATCAAGTATATAATATAAACTGACAAAAATGCGTTAGCATGTCTTAATTAGTGAAAACACGGATAAAAGTCGTATATCTCTTTGAAATAAGGGATAACATTATTATAATAATTACGAATCTGAAATGTTGTTTCCCTGTACAGATAACTCCATTGTAAGTAAGATAGTTTTACGGTTCCATTAGATGCTCTTTGGCTGTAGGATCGATGTCCTCTGGGAATGGCGATGGATTTGGCGACTTTATCGACAAAATAGATGATACGTGAATTTTTATGTTATATTTATACTAACATCTCGTTGCAAAGCAATACTACGGCTATTTTAGGACGGTCCAATGAACCGCAGTCAGATGATGATCCACCCTCTTACACCAGTGGGAGGACGTTTTGACAGACGGATTTAACGTGCAACAGATTGCTTTACATGACGGTTCTTCGGTAGAATCAGGTTTCGAACTTGAAACCCTACGGAAATGTTTAGGAATTTCCAGTAACAATATATTCTAGGGTTATAACTTACAATTGTTATATAACTAAGGATTTTTCCTATCAAAATAAATGTAGATCCACAGATTTTAGAAGAGGGGGAGGGGATAAGAAGACTTTAAAATGATCAATGCATTTCGATGGAACCGACTCGGGTGTGATGTAAAAAGTAGACTAAAGTTCAATTTTTTAAAAATACTATACTATTATGAATCTGCAAATAGCTATCATGTTAGTCTCATGATTAGATTTTGAGGCAAAAATGATTATTTCATGATAACTAAATATTATTATTTCATGATCACTGATAATGGTGAGAAATTAAATTAATAGTAATAGTAAAAAATGACGACTTTAAAAGAAGTATAAAAAAATGTTTATTAAAACCAAGATATGGATATACTTCTGGAGAAACAAATTGATATTATCTCCAATCGGAAGTTATTAGCAGGAAGAATGGTTCTTTCTTTGGAGTTCAGTTCGTAAATTATGTTAGAGGTTTTTGTTGTTGGACACTGTTTTTGTTAGAGATTTGATGTAGGCATAAATTATCATTGCCTAGAGTATTGGTCTTTGGACCCATTTAGCTGTGTTTTCATTACATCTGAGAGGTATTTCAAGGAAAAAACATTGCTTTCTTTACAAGCATCTCGTGTTTTCCTCATCGTTTATCCTTCGGAACAGTTGTCTGTCTAACTTTCTAAATTCCTCACATTTAATTCGGTAAACATATGTTTTAATATTAAAACGTATTTATAAATCAATCTTGTTTTATCAAATTCTTTATCTAAACCGCCAGTCTTCTAGCCCAATATCAGTAAAGTTACTGAGATATACTTTTAAGGTAGTAAAATGTTCATTGTAAGAATGGCAACGCGACGGTAATTAAGTAATTTAAAATACAAGTAATTTTGTTACTAAACGTTAAGTCTAGTAATGAGAAAAAAGCATAAATATGATCAATTTTTTCTTTCTTTTCTTTCTCTCTTTTTCTTCTTTTCTTTTCCCTTTTTTTTTCTTTTCTTTTCTTTTTTTTTTTTCTTTTTTGAAATTTCAGAACAAAACAAATTGGTGCAGCATTGGCTATTGCCTTAAAAGTACTCACAAAATAATAGCTACTACGAAATGTGTAAATGACGAAATGTATAAGTTGATAAAATATAATTTTTTTATACACAAATCTTAAAAAAATGAAGAAGGTCAGAGATTTCGGAACACTAAAAGCATGTCAAATATCGTTCATTTCGATTGTTGCACTTTCAAAATATAGCAAATACACACAACAAATAGACAAGACAAGAAACAAAATATTTTAATCTCACTTTTTACAAAAAGAAGTGTAAGTCGGCGATACTAATTAAAATCTCGGAGTCAAATTCACCGAAATTTATCGTTCTATTATTATTCTTAATATAGAGAATAATTTTTTAAAATTCAAAAATGATTGCATGTTTGAAAGTCTTTGCAAACTTAAAATGCATTTTTGTTAACAACATCAATCAATTCCTCCAAACTAATTATCGTCAACTCTCAAAAGCAGAGAAGAAGAAAATTAAAATTAACAAGAATCCCCTTTTTTGGCAAAACCACAATTTTTTTTAATTATAAATTCACCAAAAATATGTAAAAATAACAAATCCCGTAGCTATGAAGGTAATCCAATTATAAATTAAAAGTAAAGACATAAAAAATATATATTTTTGATATCGATAATAAGCTTCTATAGCCTTTTCATCGTAATTTAGAGTATTTATTTTCTGCCTTTTACCAGTAATATCGGTAAAATAAAATAAAAATGTATTTTATGCTCTATAAACACAGCTTCGTTAGGAGCAAACAATATTATTGTCATTCCTGAGGAACATTTCTTTTATTTTTACATTGGGGAATGCTTTTAATTATACATATTTACCAATGAGCAATGAAAATTCAATTGTTTCCTCTAAAGAAATAAACAAGAAAAACTGAAATTATATTTCTAAAAATGCTAATTATTTCCACTCACTTTTCAGAAAATAAAGAACCGGTTCTGAGTGAACAACTATTTTACAAAAACTATTTGCAAATATTTTAACCACCATAAAATAAACTTTAGATTAAATGAACTTTTAAGCATAATATAAAATTCATTTTTTAAATTAAAGAACCAGTGGCAGGTGCTTTCAAAACTTCCATACTCACTCCCTAAGAGACATATCCTATCTCCAGTAGAATGAACAAAAATCGAATTTTTGTGTTTTATTGAGAACATGATGTTGTTTTGGTTTGAGGCTTTTTGAAGCCACAGAATGCACGGGCAGAAAACTGACAATTTATCACTTCTGTGGCATCAATTTTTTAAATTTTTTTAGGTTTTTTTGAAAATGATAAATTTCTCATTCGGCGAATTATCGAAAACAAAAAGTTATAACTTAGCGCGTTTGTCCGCTCAGAACCCGATTCTTGGCCAATAAAAGGCATATTTTTTTAATCGACAAATTAGACTTATTTTTCAATTTTTCTAGACGGGAAATTTTTTTTGAAGAGCGAACAATTTTGAGATAGGGGTGGGAAGAACCATCATTTTCAAAATATCAAAGGCATGCGTAATCTGATAGTCAGGGATAGCTTAATATCGATTTAAGCTGGTGTTTCACGAAAAAAAAATCTGTAATCAAGGGGGAAAAAAATTAGAATTTCGTTGTATTTGAGGTGGTCAAAAGCGATCACTTTACTAAATGTTGGTAATAGTGAACTATGAGTCGTGTGGGAACATGATGATTTTCTATAGGATTGATACCACGTGACTTAAAGAAATAATACTCTCACATGATAAATTAAAATGTGCGATAGCAGTTTTTTCATATTTCTTTAAAGCACACAATCTTAATAAATAACCAATAACAGAGATAAGTATAACTTTTAATAGATTTCATTTTTCAGTTTTAGACCAGAAGAAATGTGTTTGGAAAAAAAAAATCAAACTCTTGAAATTTCGTTCTGTCTCTCGTCAAATTTAGCATGAAACACTCTTCTAATCGCGGACAAGGACCACTTCAGATGCGACGAAACACCCACCCGGAAACAGACGACTGGAGATAAAAAGACCAACAACCCCTTCCAAAACATGCTCGGTTGTAGGAAATTTATAGGAGGAAAGATAGAAAGAAGACAAAAACATTAAAATAGACTTCTTAAAATTCTTCACGGGGCCGCGGTGGCCAGGAGGTAAGGTCTCGGCCTCGGAACTGGAGGGTTGCTGCTTCGGGAGCCGATTCCACCGAAGAACCGCCGTGTAAGCGGGTCTGGTGCATGTTTAAATCCATCTTGGCCAAGCGTCCTCTCACTGGTGTGGAGAGGGGGGTGCCAGCTCAAGTGTCGTCCTCGTCATCTGACCACAGTTCAGAGTGACGAGATTCGTCCCAAAATAGCCATAGTGTCGTTTCAAAACGGGACATTAATATAACTAAACTAAGCTAAAACTTAAAATTCTTCACCGTGTTTCGCAACACAAAAAAAAAAGCATCAAAATAAATAGCTTTTGTGAACCTTATTTGATTCATTAAAGGGTTTCCGACTCAAAATAAAAGTCTTTAAAGTTAGCATTATCACGAAATTGACCCCTCGGGGGGAACCTCGTAATTGAAGAAGAGTTGCTTCCTGTATGGTGGCTGGATCTTGCCAACCTGGTGGGTTTAATAATATGTTGAGATCTGCTCCTGCCATCGATGATGGAACATACACCCTACGGGGTGGGTTGTACCGTGTCCGGTGATGGCCATTAGGACTCAACCACAGTACCCACCAGTGTTGCTGTTACGGCGTTCCGGTCATTCAGTATTTCGTGGTTTATCCGTGTGCCTTAGTGGCGGGTCGGAGCTTAGTAATATGACGTATCACGAAATTGAAGATTAAAAATTGACTATTATCACGAATTGACTATTGACTAAAAATTGGTTTTAGGAAAACATAAATTTATAGATTTTAAGATGGTGCAAAAATTGTTATTTTGCTGTAATATTTTCGGATATTATTGTGAAAATATACTAACATTTTTATTAATTCATAATCAATTAAAATTTCTAAAATATCGCACCAAATGTACATTTACACCCCCAGAAATTTATATGTTGCACGTTTAGTCCTCTAAAACAAAAAGGTTTGGCATGGTTTCTACACACACACACAGGCAATAATCTTTATTAGTAGTAGACATATGGAATTCATTTTTTTAAAATAACCCATAACGACTGTAAGAGAGCTATTGATAATGTGTCATCTTAGTAAAGCCAGAAATGATAAATACAATGTAAAAAAAAAAAAAAACCACCTGGCGTTCACAGAATATAATTTTAATTTAGACCATATAATAATAACAACGATATTTCCTAAAAATCTAATACATAAATTAATCATACAGAAATAAATTAATTAATTAAGAATTCAATTCGAATTACCGTTAATATGTTAGGTTTGATTCTTCTTCCTTGCCTTTGTTTAATTTCAAAGCATTATTCTTTGAATTTTGTTCATAAACGATTCTTATATCATTCAATTTAGTGAAAAATGCCAATACAAAAAAAATTATATTAAAAATTAGTATTTATTTACTCGTTTGCGTTTTTATTATTTTGTATTAAGTCAGTTTTAAATTTTTTACGAATTCAACAATTTATATTCAAATAAAACTTCAATTAAATTTTGAACAAAAGTACATATTGAAAATAAATATTTTTGAAATGTAAATCCACTTATATAAAAATAACCGCAATACTGTGAAAACCGATTCGACAATTAACTAGAATATTGATAATTTCACTAATACTCTTTTTAGAAATTTTGTGACATAAAAAATCCTTTGCATTTAAAGCAAATTGTGTGACATAAATAATCGTTTTCACTTAAAGTAAATTGTGTGACATAAAAAGTCATTTGTATTTAAAGTAAATTGTGACATAAATAATCGTTTGTAAAAAATGTAAAAACTCATGCAAAATCCAGACGGGAAGATAATAGAAAAGTGCGTTTAAACCATTATTATAAATAGATTTTTAAAAAAAGAGGCATTTCTTTTTTTCATTAGACTAATTATTCGAAAGAGTTACTAAATTTTCATAAAATTAGGAAGTCTTAAAACTTTTTGCTCTATCAAAAAAAAATGATGTAAATAAATGACAAAAATATTTTAAAAGTGAAAAGAGGTTTAATCAAAACAATATAAATATTTATGCATATTTAAACTAAGATATTAAAATAAAATGCATTTCAAGAAGACATTTTAACAAAATTAGGTTGAAAAATGCTTTTTATTTTACATTCAAAAGTTTTTTTTTTTTCAAAACCATTTAGAAAAATATTCACGAATAAAAAAGATACATTAAAAAAATCCTTCATAAAAAAAAACTATTATATTTCGTCATTTTAAACTAAAACTTTTCACTGCCAAGATAAATTAGGAAATCTATTTGCACAGAGTTATAAGCAAGATTCATTTCATGTCCTAAAAAAAAACAGTAGCTCAATTCTTTATCTTATACGCTTTTTTTGTAATAAGTTCCATCATTTAAAAAAGAAATAAAATTACAAAGAATATAAATTGTGCCATAAAACTTCCAACTTTTAGCGTGGAGGACATAAAACAAGGATGGAAAATAAATTTCAAAATCGTTGTCTAAGAAAGTTCTGCGACTTCAGTAATAGGTAATTAACCTTTAGTTCCGAAAATAAAACTTTGCTTTTTGATAAATTTCTTACTTATATTAACCATAAAATATGAGAAAGGAAATATTTAATATTACTTTTATAAAAAGGTTCTATCTTAACATTAAAAAACAAACAGAAATGCTTCAAAATGTAAATAAAAAAGCAATGTTTTCATCTAAAATAATATCCAAAGAAATAGAGATAAGAAATTTGTATTTGTTCATCCGTATACATGTGGCGGATCTCCACTGCGGAACGATTTTTGTTCCTTTATTTATTATTATTATTTATTTATGAAAATTTATATTTAAAAAAAAAGGTGGCAGCACCAACTTTTGTTTCTTGATTATTTCATGTATATTTAATTTGTTAAGTAGTATTGTATTTTATGGTAAATAATTTGTCATCAATCAGAACTCAGAGAAGTGGTATTCTTTCAGAAGCAATAAGAACTATTTGTTCTGGAAGGATGAATCATTTTCATCTGTCATCTCCTGGTTATTCTTTTTTAAACAGTTTTTGTGAAAACGAATTCTGAATTCGAAAAGAATAAAAGAAAAAGGTAGCGGTGTTCAGACTATGAAGGTATATGTCTGTTTTAATAAAACCTTTTTTTGATATCATGGAGATGGCTAGTTCCGATGTAAGATGGAGTCTGAATTTAATTATGTTAATGTCTAGGGCAAAATCTGCCCGCACTACATAATAAGATACTTAAAAGTCATGACTACAAAAATGATAAAATAAGACGTTATCTTGAAGTCAAAATTGTAGAAGTAAAAACCTTATAATTGTCAAAATTCGTATCAAATGTTAGACCCAATCGTAGAAGAGACAGAATCACTGTCCGAAGAACCAGAAGTTCTTTCTTTCGAATTTTTCATACCCAGTTTATCTCAGCACTTCTGTTACAAACTTCTGTAAGGATTAGGATAAGTCTAAGGGACTCGGAATCACGTGTCAATACTTGGTCGAAAATGCTTCCCAAACATGGGAGGCGGCATTACAAACGTGTTAAGTTTCAGACATCCAAGGGAGCGTGGTGACCTGGTGGTAAGGTCTCGGCTTCGGAACTGGAAGGTTTCAGCTTCGAGACTCAATTTCACCGAAGAACCGTCGTATGAAGGGGTCTCTTGCCCGTTAAATCTGTCAGGCCAAACTTCCTCCCGTTGCTGTGGTGTGGAGAGGGGGTGCCAATTGAGGTGTTGTCCTCATCATCTGACCGTGGCTCAAAATTAAGAGGTCCGTTCTAAAATAGCCCTAATGTTGCTTTACAATGGGACGTTAATATAACTAAACTGAATTCAGAGATCCAGAGACGCATTACAGTAATGCTGAATCATAGAGATATAATATCACTCCTTATAAAAGTTTTGTTAGTCTGGTGATAAGACAGTCTGTATTTAGACAAGACAATAAAGTACTTTGTTTCCATTTTTCGTTTAAAGAGCCGAAAAATAATGCTCA
>JAPMOQ010012849.1:2262441-2281619 GCA_026543055.1 Argiope trifasciata
ACGCTCTTTTAGGCTTAAATCGCTGACAAATATCGGTCGGCAGGCTTGTAAAGTATCATGGGTAACGCTACTTTCGAAAGCAAGTCGAATAAATATAATTTGGATATTCATCGATGGAATAGATGCCAAGATGAAATATTAGTAGCAAAAAATAAAGACCATTTCAATTCCCCATTAACAATAAAATATACCGTTCTTAATATATAAATTAAATATTTTTAAAGATGTATCAAAATGGGAAATATTATAAGACAAAAAAATCAGTATTATTGAAAAATCCCTTTTCGAATTTTAAGATTATGTAAAAATCATATTTATACTGCAGAATTTCTGGAATTCAATGGTGAAAATATCAAAATTTTGCTTAGTTTTTAATTATTTAATTTTTTAAAAAATCGTTCAGAGGTACACATTTTTAATCTCTTAAATGTATATGTACCAAATTTGACAGTTTTAGGTGAAATGGTCTGGCACGTACAGCGTTAGTACACAAAGGGTTAATTTACTATTATCACGAAGATGCAAAGAACTATGCCTTTACTTAAACAATTAGATTTATTTAACGAAACACGAGAACTTACCCATAACTGATGAAGCTCAGTTTTTATGCACACTTAAAATATTCGAGAACAATCAATTTTGAATATTTAAGTTATCCAGAACTTATATGTAAAAAAACATATAAAATAATAAATAAAAGAATTCCAGTCTTTGGATAAAACATCATTGTATGGATCTGAACCATGGACCAACCAACCAGCACTAAAATTTTCCACGGACTAAACCACGTGATTGCCACGCATTCGCGTCTGTACGCCACTATTAATAGACAGTTTTCAGCTTCGGAAAAAAAATGTTTTATTACTTTCTTTAACAGGAAATTTGCTTAATTATTTGATATCGATACTTGACACTTTACCAAAATAACATTTGCCACCATTATTCTGAACCAAACATTTTAACTCTAAACCTTAGCTATTTTGACTTTCACAGCATTTTTTCTTCAAATAACTTTAAAAAAGATCCAGAGAAAAACCTAAAGAGAGTGAAAAATAACTCTTTACCAGCAAAGCCATGCCAAAGACCCAAATAATCAATGGAATTGAAAGAGAGAAAATCCACGGCATAAACAGTCAACGAGAGTCCTTCGCCTCGAAGCAGTGTAATTGACAAGATGATCTTTCCCCTTAAATTCCCCTCGCCTCGAGACAGACGAGCGGCCGCTCCTCTAATCCTCAGGCGAGCACTTAGCTAATCCTCGAGGGGAACTTCAGAGATTAGTCTTTACCGCCGATCGCTTAAGGAAAATGATACCCCAATCCTCTTTTCAGCCATTTCACTCACTTTCCAAATAAATAAGCCGGATCCACAAGTAGCTCTCCAATCCAATATTCGACCATTTTCTTTGTTTTCATTCGAATGGAAGGGGTTTAAGTTCATTTCAATGCCTTTACGCAATGTGGGGTTGAATTTTCTTTTCTTGTGGTTGATGATCGATTGCTGATAGAAACTGGGACATTCTTTAAACATAGAAAAATACGGAACTCTAAAAGTTTATGCAGAAAAATACCTAGCTGGGGTTGATTAAAAAAAGTCTCCCAACAAGAAAGATAGACTCAAAAATTTACATTTGCTCACGTCGGCGTCTTAGCATAGGGGTCCTTAGTGCACATTGATTTCTATTCGATTCGGCACATTGCCATGTTAAAAGAAGTAGTATAAATGCTGAAAACCTAAGAAGAAAATAAAATATTGAACTGAAATACATATGCCATCGTGCGTATCTTCTCCGTGGTCTGGGCGTTCTGGGTTTGAATCCCAGTTAGGGCATATTGTTCTTCCTCTGTTCTATCTGTGAGATGTATGAATGTGCTGCCTGTAAAAAGGGGTTGTGCAAGCAAAAGAATCATGCGCGAGTGGATAAGTCGTACTCTTGGCCCTAGTTGGCGCTGCTGAAAAGAAGCAAGAGATGCACCCTATTGGCTTAGATAGCTGTCTTTATAATAGCAGTCTTGTCCAATAAGGCAAGTGCCATAAGAAACAACAGCACATTTTGCTTATAGACAATTAGAGATATTTTCCTATGTCATATAGAGTCAAAACCATTTCTTCTCTGTGTTATCTCCTTGCAATATGATAATGAATGATTGTTTTCAGAACTCAAACACCACAAGTAGCTAAACGCATTACCTAGCTCAACTTAACAACAGGAACAAGCTTGCACATTATAATATGTCAATTAATAAAAGTACTTTGCAAGGTAATTGAAACTGATTGCTATCCTCAATTTAAAAAATCGCCAAGTTCAGATATAAATTTTAAAGGATTTTGAGTTTATTCTTATTTTTTGGCACAAAAGCCATCTTTGGCTGAGCTGAACCATACTCATCATCAAAATTTTAAAGGAAAATTAAAAACTATTTTATTCCCAGGATAATATCCACAGCATGTACTCGGAGATTGTAAGCTCACCAACCCGCATCATTGAGCAATTTATTTCATGAACAACAACAAAACCTCGGTTTGATTTCTCTTTATCGGAGGAAGGGGGATGGAAATTGAACGAATGATCAGAACCGAACGCTTTTAAACCCAGCAAAGAAAGAAAGAAAAGGAAAAGCGTATTTTCCTCCCAAGTTTGTGAAAGGGGAACAGATTTCTCTGAGCCGAATATGGGGAGGGCATTTCTTGAAAAGGCCGCCTGCACTCTCGGATTTTGGAAGGAAAGTGCTTTTTATTTTTCAAAGAAAACAACGTCGGGTCTTTTAAGAGTTTGATAAGATCCGTTTGCTGCCATTTAGGAAAAAATAAAAGAACAGAAGAAAAAAAAAAAACGGCTCCGTTTTATCCGAAACTCTTACAAGATACGTAACGGAGACATTTTGACATGAGCCCTTCAATAAGATTCTGAAGGATGAAATATTGAATTTTAAAATCTGAATTACACGAGACAGAATTTAGAAAGAGAAAATTTTTCTTACAGTGAAAAAAAAAACTTCAGAAAACATGGATTTTGGAAATTTTACGGGCGTCTGTAGACGAAATAGAAAGAACTTTCATTTATTAAAGAGTTTTCGGCAGTTATACGTTTTCTTGGATGGAACGATAAAAAAGATACTAGTACCACAATGACGAGAACAATATTTTCCCTGACTTTTTCTCTGTGTCCTTCAAATATATATCACTCGATTTCAGGTTTGTATCTTTTGATTAAATTTAACTTTAAAAAATTTAGAGCTAATTCTATAAATATAAAAAGACAGAGTCTTTCAAAGCGAACATACATATGATCATATAAAGCAAATATCGCTTGTAATATCCATTAATCGACTAAAGATGCGTATACAGATTAAAAACGTTAAAATATAGATCAATCAATTTAAAATTTAAATTCATTGCTTAGTCAGTAATTATTTCCCCAAAAGTAATTATCTGCCAGACTGGGAAGCAATTAGTCCAACAATCTGCCTGCTAAAAAGCAATCACTTGCAATGTATATTAATAGAATTGCCTTCAATGATGCACATACAATATAAAAATGTTAAAAATATTAATCAATATTCAATTTAAAATTTAAAATCCTTTTTTATTGATTAGTTATTTTCAAAAATAATTTATCAACGAGACTAAGTAGATCTTAGCCCAGCAATCTGTCTTGTGGAAAGCAGATATCATTTGCAATGTATATTAATAGAATCGCTTTTAATGATGAGCATACAACACAAAAACATTAAAATACTGACTAATTATCAATTTAAAATTTAAAACATTTTCTTAGTGGGCATCTATGACCTGAGAAATAATATGTAAAACTAACTACATTAGTACTAATTCCCTCCCATTGCGAAATAAATATATATGTAATATAAAACGCATTAATTAATTACATTAATTGCTACACATTTGTAGTATTTCCCTCGCAGTACGCAATAAATATATATGTAATTTATATCAATCCAAAAACAAAAATATATATTTGAACTTTATCTACGGAATTTATTGAACCTTTAGAATAAATATACATTGCATTTAGACTGCGTTAATGTTGCTACAGCTAAAACACAAATGGACTGAACAACATTAGTATAAATATCAATAAAATTGAAACATTTACAGCCGAGGAATCAGATCACCCTAAGACAGGGATTCAAACCAGGGATTTCTTTCTGAGAGGGGTCTGAGTTTCACACACACTTAAGGGGTGTGCAATATAAAACACTTTAATTTCATTAATTGCTACACATAGGTAAAACTAACCACATTAGGATAGAATAAATAAAAAATAATAGAAAAGACCAATGTCAGCCGGAATCTATACCAAATGTAATCTCAAATAATTAGCCGTTCCTTGCAAAAGCATTTAGAGTAAACTGAATGACTCGCATCGGTGCGCTAGTACTCAGGTGGGAACAGTGGTTGAGTCCAAGTGGGTATCACAAGCTACGGAACAGACCCTCCCATAGGATGTGTACCTCGTCATTCCCGAAGTAGAAAGGTTTATATTACTGTATGTCCATCACAAGAACTCTGCTAGACAATCGTCTGGGTTTACAGCTGGCACTATAGAAAACGGCTCTGGTAGGGAAGATTCATTTTGAATGGGTGGAATCGGACGAAAGTCTAGGGGTGGGGGATATTCTTTCTCTTTAAAACGAATCAAATGACGATTCATTTTTTTTGTCATGCCTGATTTTACTTAATTTTTTCTCTCGTGAAATCGTGAGACATACAAACAATTATTAAGATTTGATTTGCTTTATTCTTTGAGTATTTATAACAGGAATATCATATATTTTCTACATTCCGAGTAAGCAAATGATTTTCACCGTTGTGATTTATTTAAAAATTTGTTTCCAAAGATTAAATGCAATAATACACAATATCGCCAGTTTGGCGCTAAACATGCCAACGTAAGGAATTTGAATGAATTTCTACCTTTCCCGAAATGAACTTTTCCTACATTCACCTGTTTCTATAGAGCTCGATGTAAACATAGACGATCGTCTAGCAGAGTTCTTGACGTGGACAGACAGTATTTCAACAACCAGGAAAGCGAGAATCAATGACCATATAAAATGTTTTCCTTCACATTATCCTTATAATGATTTCTGATTATTGTAGATATATATAAAAAAAGATCTCGATTGATTCCTTTTGGTGAAATATATTTTGCAAGATAATACTAAACAAATATTCAATAAGAAGTTGCCACTTGACAAGCGATTCTCGATGCTTAAACCCTCAGAACTACTAAATTACTCAACAATGCTGAAATCTTCCTTCCATAACCTTAGATGAAGGATAGCATATGCAGTTGACGTCATATAATTAACCAATCTTCGTCAATTTCAAGACGACTAAATTTCTGCCAGGAGTCATGAATTTTTAATTGAAAATTTTCAAACATTGAATGCTGTCAACGTCAAGATGGCGTGATGGTGTTAATTTTGAAAGGGCTCTGGGTTGAAATATTAGCACTTATTTTGGCAAAATAATTTCTATAATAGCTGAAGTATACCAAAGACTGACAATGTAATTTCAGAACAAATATCACTATCTTTGAAGTGGATAACTGGTATGCTCTAGTTAGAAATTATAATTTTCAAATAAATGTTGATATATTTGACATAGATGCAATTTATTATTATCATTATAAGTTTATATATATGATCCTTCATTTTATTAGTTTTTTTTAAAATTAGTTCTTAATTTCAGTAAGATTAGAATTAATTATGAGCAAATACATAAAATCGTAATTGAGTTTCTACTATTTTTAATATTCTGTAATTTGAAAATAAAAAGGAAATATAAAAATTCAGAAATAAATCAAATGTAAAATAATTTTTAATTGCTGATTTAAAAAGCTTTTTATAAATTTATATATTTATAATTAATTCATCATTTCTTTATAACAATGGTAAAAAGGAGCAAAAAGCAGTTTCTAAAAACAAGATCGGAAATATTTAGTAAAAACGAATATCAGCTTAAAAAACGATTCGAAAATCATATATATAACGTTTAAAATAATTTTTTAACAAGAAAACATCTTTATACAGTCATACATGGTTTAAAATTACGAGGTCCGTTACAAAATAGCCCAAGTGTTGTTCTAAAACGAGACGTTAATATAACTAAATTGAAGTAAAATTATACAGTCATTAAGAATTTAAATGGAATTTTAGCGACGGTTAATCAAAGAGAACAAGCTGTGCGCCAAGATAATTTAATAACAAAGCAAAGAATATTAAAAACATTTCTACGGTACTCATAATTAAGTAATATGCATTAAGAGAAAAAATAATTTTAGAATGAATATTATATTAACTAAAATATTCAATAGTGTAAGAATTTGTCATCCTCTTAGAGTTGAAAAAAATCAATAAATTAAGACTTTAATAAACCAAAATGGTTTGGAGAGAAACACATGAATGATGAAAGTTTATCAAGCATTCGACAACTCACCTCCGCTGAGAATACATATAAACAAGAGAAAAAAAGCTTTGGAGAACTTACCTAAAAGAGAAAAAAGAAATAATTAGACAACTATTTTTAAAAAATATTTTCAAACAAAAATATAACAATAATCAAACACACACACACAAAATAACGCAAAATTTATTATTTAAATATTAGGTTGGTGCGTATGAAATGTCGGATTCTCTTTACATGCGGACGTTTGTCACCCTGTTTTCGTTATACTTTTGTCTTTGGCATAACCTCATTCATAGTCGTATTGTCCATTGCCTGAGACTCATTTCAGCTATTTTGGTTTTCTCGAAGGTCTTCCCTTTTGTTATTTCTTTTGAGTTTATTGCCGATATGAATTCTGCCGACATTCGCGTCATTTTCTTATATGAGTACAAACTTGGTAATAGTGCTGCAAAAGCTGCACGCAACATAAACCAAGCGTTTGGGGAGAATACGGTTAACGATCGGAAAGTGCAGCGTTGGTTCGAAAAATTTCGGACTGGCGATTTTTCACTGCAAAATGAGCCGCGCGGAAGACCCAAAACGTCTGTGAAGAATGATGACCTGAAGGCTCTAGTGGAAGCGGATCCAGCCGTATCCACGAGGGAACTTGCTATCAGGATGAAAGTTGACCATACAACGATATTGAGACACCTTTCTGAGATTGGCAAGGTTAAGAAGATGGACAAGTGGGTACCGCACGCACTGACAGAGAGAAATAAGCTGGAACGAACTGGAATATGAAGTTTTGCAGCATTCACCCTATTCACCGGATCTCTCGCCGACCGATTTACCTTTTTTCAAGCATTTAGAGCTGTTTTTAAGGGGCAAACACTATGAAAATGAAGACAGTCTAAAAAACTCGATATCACAGTTTATTAATTCTAAAGACCAAAATTTTTTTAAGACAGGCATCTACGCTTTAAAATCTCGTTGGGAGAAGTGTATTGAAGCGAATGGAGCATACTTTGATTGAATAAACTGCTTTTGAAGAAAGATATGCAGTTTTATACAATCACTTAAGAATCCGACATTTCATACGCACCAACCTAATAGTAATATCACTTTAGTAATAGCATATTGATTAATTCTTATTAATAACTTACCCTCCTAGTTCCTAATTAATAACTTATTAGAGACATTATTAGAAATTCATCAACATTTCAAAGTGGAATCCTTCAATGGTTACATTTTTTTTTTATAATCTTCGGTTATAAAAAATGTTAAAAAATTTAGCTCTCTTAAATTTTAAAGTTAATTTTTGCAGTCTCTGTTAAAGATATAACATGCAGAATTAAAAATTGTTCAAAACGTTCTTCTATTTGCTGGATAATTATTTCTTGGGTAATACATGCTCACTTAGAAAGTTTTATATTTTAAATTGAAGATTGATATGTATTTTAGCAATTAACTTACAAATAAAGTTTAAAATCAAGTAATATATAATATTTGAGAAATGGGAAGAAAATGAAAAGAGCTCGTATCTTATCCCTACATGAAATTATTGCTACGAATTGTTCTATTGGTTTGGTATATCTATACCTATACTAATATATAAATGTGAAAGCTTGGATGGATGGATGTTTGTTACTCAATCACGCCAGAGCAGAATTGGATGGAATTTAACTCAAAGATAAATTATAGTCAGGAACAGAACACAGGCTTATTTTTATTCTGGTTCATTGAATGGTTCATTTTTTATTCATTAAAAACTAACCTTCGCGCCAAAAAGCTGAGGCCGAATTCCGCTAAAGATGAGTAAGGCTCCAGTTTTTACCCCAAACAGAATTGAGGTTAGGCTGAGAAGAATTTCAACCGATTATTTCAAATAAGCGATTCTATTCATTTTCTTTGTGTTTGATGTATTTAAAATGAACTGCTGTTAATGAATCGATCATTTGAATTCATACTGAAGTACTTTTAAATCAAAAGAAAACCGAATAAAGGAAATAAAAAAAATTTCTAATCTACATTGTATTATCCCACCTGGCGTAGGAAAGTTAGACATGTGCGTTACGCCAACTAGCGTTGAAAGTTCGCGTGTGATCGCTGGCAACTGTATTTTCATTTTAATTAAAAGTTTAAAAATTATATGCGTAATACTATTGTAGCCATCTCAATCTCGATTCATAAATAAAATGGATTTTATCGGACTTGATTTGCTGTTTTGTTTTATTTTTGGTATACAATGTAAATAAATTGTTTTTGCGTTAGTTGTGTGTTTTTGTTATTAATCTGAATTTATGTTATATATTTTTCGTGTATGGTAATACTTTTAAATGTATCTTTTTAGGTTAGGTTTATTATTATTTTTTTGATTTGTCTTTATTTAATAGTTTTTCGTACATATACATCAAAATTTCCACTCGACAGCGGGTTTCATTAAATATCCATTTTTTATTGTCACAGATCCTCTAATAAATTTTCCATTTGCCAAAAATTGCCCAAGTGTTGCTTTACAACAGGACGTTAATATAAACAAACAAGTAATTATTAAATAGCTTTAAATATAATTTTATATGAAATTTTTGATTAAACTCTAAAAATGTAAACTAAAATATAAAAAAAAATCAGGGAAAATGCAAATTTAGTACTAACTCAAAATCGAGAGATTGTAAAGGAAAAAAAAATGAATTTTCACACTCACGGCTCATTTTTTCCCTCGAGCATAACTAAAGCCTGTCTTTACGCTTCCATTAAATGAATAACTCTTTCTTTAAATGGAAATTCAATGCTAACGACCTCTTTCACAGGCTACTGAATACTATTAGCGTTGAAAGAGAAGGGATAGCATATCTTTAATTCTTTTGGACGCCTTAACGCCATAATCTCCGAAAAAGCAATTTAAGATAAGCTATTCCAAACGTTAAAAAGAAAACGATATCGGTAAAAATAATAAATGTATTATTTCAATCGTGGGATTTCGAGCAAACATTTTTTCAAAGCAAAACTTATTATGAAGTTTAAACTATAATGGTCCTTGAACCTTATTTAACTGGGTAGATGCTAAAGATGTAATTCTGTCATTGATTTTTCACTATCATTCTACTGTGCTAGCGAGTTGATATATTTTATATTAAAGTTCTCCGTAAGAATACATTAGTTTACTGATATTTTTGAATTAAATTATCAATCAAAATATTGAAACAATTACATTCTGATTTCATACAAATGGTACCATCTAAATGTGATTTTAGAAAAAAAAATATATTTAGCACTCCATAGTGTATATAATAATAAATATTACATTAAAATTAAAAAATAATATAATATTAATTTAAATAACTAATTAAAATAATTTATGATAATTAATAACATTGATTAATTAATCGTTAATCAAGGAATAAAATGAAACATTTAATAAATAATTTCATTTAAATAATAAAAAATTATAAATTAAAAACTAAAAAGTTGACCATAAATTTTTAAAAACATTTTATAATAGACATGAATTAAAGAGTGCTTTTCATTTAATCTAATTTTATAGAAATATATTAGTAAGAATTCCATGTTTAATTAATACACACCATTATGAATATGCTTGCAATTAATTCGCTTCGCTTTATTTAAAATAATAAATTTTAAAAAATTAAAAATGATAAAAATAATTAATCCGCTTCAAAATAATAGAATAAAATATAAAAATCCTCTTTTCACTTTTGTTTTGTTTCTTCTCTTCAAATTAGTTTTTATTTATTTCTTATGAGTGTATGTATAAACGATTTTCTGTTTTGGCCTTTTTTAATGAATTAAATATGGATGTGCATTGTGTGTGTATTTATATATATATATATATATATATATATGGAGTGTGTGAAGTAATTGTAGAGATTTAAAAAAAGCATATCTTAACAGATTGCGCTATTGTTTGAATTCTCATTTTAAAGATTGTTTGCTTTTCTAAGCAACAAGCCATATTTCCACATACGAATGACATTTAAATATAATTAATCGTGCTTTATAAGAATAATTGCTGTGGTTTTTCTTTTTCAAAACACGAGACCGACAGTCATCATGAGTGTTTATGTGATTTAATTATTTTTAATTTAATTAATTATTTTATTTGCATCTTTTTTATTCTTTGTATACTTGTTCATATGTATAAATGAATACTGAACATAGATGGCGCAATATGCTCCAACCCATAAGTGTGCTTGAAATGTGACAGGAGCGCTCTTGAAATATTTTTTGAAAACAACCTGTGTTGATGTGAAACTGGTGCAGACAGGCACCTGCTCGCTCCCCGTTAGCGGCAAAGTATTATTTGTTCACGCGTTGTTAGCGCCACTTTCTATATTTCAATATATATATTATGTGTTTCCATGCATAGATGTGATCGTCATCCATGTTTTGTATATATTTATTTGAGTGTGTGTGTGTGAAAATAAACAAGAAAAAGTAAAGATTTTTTCCTTGGATTAACTACACACAAAACCACCAGGGCTACGTATACAATGATGAACGACAGAAAGAGTGCACACACAACTCAGATTACTACCATCGCTCTGCGACAAACTTCACGTGCGAGCCACATCCACAGAAGAAGACACATTCGCTTTCAACTCCCGGCAAGGGTGGACCGAAAATCTCATTACAACTCAACCCTGGGGTGGAAACACTCACGAAAGGGGGCATGACAGAAATCGGCTGCAGGGAATCGCGCCACGGCAAATACACCAGAGACAAACTGTCAGGTGACAGCCTTTCCTCAGAAGGAAGAACGAAGTAAATAATAGCTCCTCACCCCCTTCGCTCCAGAAGTTGGTAGGGGGTGCGAAAATGTGGGAGGAAGAGGACTGGGAGAGTGTTCCGAAGTGGCGTAAAAGAATTATCCTAGGGAGAGGGATGTGTGTGCCTCATCGAAGTTTCCCTAGAGATTGGAAGTAGTTGTCGAGGGATGTTGCTTAGTTAGAGTAGATGGATTAGCGTGTCATCGCCGATAATGGTTTCCGACGGAGAAGCAATACTTCAGAAAATGG
Source organism: Argiope trifasciata (assembly GCA_026543055.1). Taxonomy (NCBI): domain Eukaryota; kingdom Metazoa; phylum Arthropoda; class Arachnida; order Araneae; family Araneidae; genus Argiope; species Argiope trifasciata. The sequence goes on from JAPMOQ010012849.1 coordinate 2,273,889, forward strand.
TCAAAACGAATCTGAATTCACACCAGGAGGTAAGATTGTAGGAAGAATAAAATGGCAGACATTATCTCTATCATTTTGAGATAAATATGCATGGTTTAAACTAAAAATGTGAAATAGCTAGAGCTTCGATTTATAGTTGAGGGATGGATAGATGTTTGGATTTTTATGGCGCAAGGGTCAAAGATGGCCATGCTGCGCCAAACAAGTGGTGTTTGTTTATTGCCAAATGGTCTATAAATAAAATTTTTCTTCCAGTTCGAAATACAAACAACGTTTTGTTTTTATAAGATCAAAGTGCAATAAGTTTAAAGGACAAAGATCTTAAAATTGGAACTCCAATTACAGAAAAGATTCTAAGAAAATGTTAAAAAAACACCATGGTATTCATAGAAAATATATAAAAGTTATTGCTCTTAAAAATTAAAATGTATTCTAGTGAGGGTTTTCTCTCACCAATTCACACATCTGCGATGTTAAAGAATTGAAATACCGTATACGATAAGAATTAAATTTAGGACACTGAATTAAAATGTGTAAAACTGTAAGATTGACACTGCAATCTGAGCTCATCGGTGAGATATGACCAAACAAAAGATGTTTGTGCGTAAGTCAAGTGTGATCAATGCCTAATCTCGTTAATTTAACATCTGCTCCTCTGATCGAGACAACAGGACACAAGTTAATAGCAGGTCTAATAAAATGCAATTTATTTTGCATTTATCCATCCCAGGACTCTTGCCAAACAGAAAACATATACCTATCATATGTTGCCAACAGATCAGTGTGAGTGCATGGTCATGATAGAATATGTAGGACCGCCTTCGCAGCACAATCAGAATTTTCATTGCCAACTATACCTACATGACTAGGTTGTTGAACTAGCGGTAGTAGTCTCCTCAACACTTTCTCACAATATCTCTTATAAAGTTATTCTAGAGAACATCTTGAATGGCATTGACGTACAAAAATGACGAAATATCAGCTTTTGACCTTAATTTAGCAATCCGACTTTCCCCCCCCCCGATTTAATCCTGGATTGAGACAAACAGTACGTGAAAATCGGATTTGTGTTTTATACACGTCTTTACCAATTGACAAACCAAACTTTAATACAAAACTTCAATTACAGTCACAAAATCACATAATTACATATCAGATTTGATGCATTTAAGTCATTGCATATATGAATTAGTGAGTTAACTTGTTTGCGAAAGGACAGATTGACAGACAACAGATTGAGACAAATTTAATGACAACCTCTTATTAAATTTGTCTCAAAATTTCATACGTGTTCATACTATAAATGTGAAATCTCAATACTGTATATTATCTATTTATAATTATACAATCAGCTTACATTCAGACAAAAAGACAGACAGACTTCCCCCAAACAGAGTTTGTGACAGAAATTTACAAATTTGGAATACAAAGTTTCACTTGTCTAGATATTTTTGAGTTATATATAACAGATAGACGGACATTTAACAAAAATCGGTTCCCCATATTCAGGGTGTCAGAAACCTGAAGATTCATCGAAATCTGGAACTCAAATTTGTTGATAATTACTATACTTCCTCTACACTACACATAATACATAGTAAAAAGTAAAGTTTAAAACCTCATTTTAAATATTCATCTCGTATATGCGACAAATGGGTTGATATTTAGAACAAATATTTTTTTTTAAAAAAATCCAAGATATATTCTAACAAAAATTTTAACGTTGAAATATGAAAGCGGTTTTCATCTTTTTAATTAGATTAGATATTTCTTCCATTCAATCATAGCATAGTGACATATCTTTCTACAATGCATATTGAAGCGAAACAAGAAAAGGTTCTCTATGATTTTTCAATAAACGGCAGAGATCAGATAAAAACGCAAATGCCTTTTCTGTCTATTCCTTTCCTCCAAAACGAAATTGAACCTACCCACTAAAAAAGTACGACTATTAGAATCAAGTTCTAATTCATGTAATATCAGTTATATCATAATTATACTTTCTATGTGTTTAGCATTGTAGCTGCTTTATGAGTGATAATTAATGGAACAAAAATCATTCGGATAGTAGCTATGTGCAATACAGATCCATTAAACGATAATGTGTCTCATAGTCATTAACCCATTTATGCCTAAGGTTAAAAAATTCAGATTTTTGCATGAAATTTCTATATGTTAGGTAAAAAAATATAATAAAAATAACTTTTATGTGAGGGGTGCTCCAAAACTGGAACAGTAGACCCAAATGGGTTAAATTTTAAAGCATCTCCGAAGACAAATGTTTTTAGACAACTTTCACGAAAAATATGCATCATTATAAATCATAAGGTGCATCATAATAAATTCGTTGAGTATTTTCTTCTGAGATAAATGCATTGCCCTATTTTTCCAATTTTTCAGATTTCTACTGAAAAAATTTTTGTTTCACGAAGGTTTCGCATTATAAATACGATACGTAAATGAATTATATTGATTAAATGAGGATCCACAGAGTAATTTTAATATTGAATGCTTCCATACAAAATTAAATAAGAATTTGTCATCACATAAATGAATGCGTTTCGTAACTGGAAGGAAAAAAAATTAAGCAGTCAAATTACGCTAAAAGTTATGGCACATTGAGTTAAGTGTAGATAATGATGATGTTAATCAAATACAAAAACCACTTGTTACACCATATTTAAATAATGAATTGTTCCAAATTTTGTTTTGTTTTATGGCGCGATAACCATACTTGGCCTGCTTCATTGCACACATGATTTTAGAAAAATACAATATGTCAACAAACACAGGTTTTTTGGCAGCACTCAAATGCAACAAAGATTTTTTTTTAAATACAAAATCGGAAGGGAAAAAAATCATCAATTTAGAGATCATGTAAAAAATAGCGATAGAAATAAGCGGTAAAATTATAGTTTCATAATGAAACGGTTAGGAAGAATGAAGGTTGGTGAAAGCCACTATTTAACAACATTTTGTTTTAAAGTTTCATGAAAATAATAACAAACAGTGTTTTTCCTCTCCACAGTTTTTGATAAGTAATATCGGTTTACAGAATGTCGACTCTAATCGCAAGCCAACAGACAATTTATAAACAGTAACAGATAAACATAAACTTTTAATAAGAAAAATGCTCTGAACGATGCACTGAACTACGCAGCAGCTTGTTTCAACCAATGAACGTAATTGTAAACGTAAAAAGTTACGAATACTTATTTTAATATAGGTCCTTGGTCACATGTAGGAAAATGAAATGTTCCGCTAAGAGCTATATTTAAAGTAAATTTATTAAGCCAATTAGCGGATACTTCGATGGCCACCATCTTTCTAAAGGCAGTGATTGAAACGGTCTAAAACTGCCGAAATCTCTGATAATATTCTAAAATATGACTAACAGGAAGAGGATAATATAAATTATGAATTATAACATATAAATTTCGTAATTTCTTTCACTGCATTTATTTACTGATTCAAACAATACAAAATAGAGCATATTTCCAATGAAAAGTGCATGTCTATCAGTAAAGTTTTTATGGAATTATCAAATGGATCATGGGTGTAGAAGAAACTTTCTATTTCTTATTTGAAAAGAGCGCCACAACATATTCTCATACTTTTCTAAACTGCCACATCTACAATTTTCCAAAGAATTAATGTAAGTAAAATCAAAATGTCAATGGAACCGAGAGGTGAATATCAATTAACTAAAATACGTTCTCTTATTTTTGTTCATCTGTTATTTTAATGAATTGTAGCTAAAATTCTAATTATTTTGCTCTACATTATTAAGTTAATTTCATGTTCTTTATGGCACTTACTAATAATTCTTTTCAGGATTTCAGATTAAAAGGTAATCACCCAGGCTCTCCATACAAATGCACGCATTACTGGTAACTTACTAACACTTTCTTTACTTTCTTACTTTACACTTTGGTACTAACACTTTCAAAGTTCTTTTTTCCCCCAATTTTTTTTAACTAGCACATATTTTTAACTTCCCAATCACTGATGTGAATTTTATCTCTATTAGTTTTAACTAAACTACTTTCTCTTATTTTTAACATATTTGTTTTTGTTTATCTTTTATTTTAATTAATTGTTGCCAAAATTCTAACTATACCACGCTACATTATTAGGTTAATTTCATGTTTCTTATGTTACTTTAAGACACATTGTTATGGTATTACTCTTTTCAATCCATTATTCTTTTCAGGATTGGAGATTAAAGGCCTATCGCTCAGGCTCTCCATACAAATGCACGTATTACCAGCAACCCCATCTACCAAATCAAATAACTTCTTCCTCTTCTCTAACCAACAAACACCATCCATCCACACAAATTTACCGCCCCGATTGCCAAAAGAACCCATCCCTTGAGAAACACGATCCCTCAGGTACACAGGAGAACATAAATAATAATAAGGTCGTCCTTCCACCCCAAACTGCGGCCGGCAATAAATGCATCGAGGGGTGTTACCCAAGCCCGCAAATGACCCATGGATAAAGAGTGGACGAGAAACAATCTTTGGGCAGGCTGAGCGATGGCCTGCAGGTGGGAGGAGAAGAGCACCCACCTGAAAAGACAAGGAAGAGGAAGGATGGACAGAAGATTTTCGAGAGGAACATAAAAATCATTCGCCGGAGAACGTTAGAAGCTCCCTCTTGAAGGTAAGTCCAGTTTTATTGTTGGATGGCTTTTCCGGGCACAATAAGAAGCCTTTGAAGGATTCTATAGGAAACAATCAGTTCTTATGTGACGGCAATAGATATTTTTTTTTGAGTTATGAGATTCGCAACCTAAAGTACAAATACCAAGACATATATGAAATGGAAGAAACACACACAATCAGGATTATTATGACAATGGGTTGGGCAATAAAAAACTGTTTACCAATTCCGACATTTGAGTAATAAATTTAATATACAGCTACGAATTTCAGATATATCTATAAAGAATTATTTGTAATTAAGTCGATTACATTTATTATAGAAAGTTTTTAATTATTTTGGATATTTTAAAGACTGATGGTATTCCTAGGATTGCGCTATGAATTTCAGAAAATCTACAAAAGAATGATTTGCAATCAAGCCGATTGCATTTATTATAGGGAATTTTTAATTATTTTGAGTATTTCAATATCGATGAAGTTCCTATTATTGCGCTACGAATCTAAGAAATATCTACAAAGAATGATTTGAAGGTAATTGCATTTATTATAGACAGCTTCTAATTATTTTATGACTATTTCAAATACCAGTGGTATTCCTATGATTGTACTATGAATTTCAGAAATATCTACAAGAATTATTTGCAATTAAGCCGATTGTATTTATTATAGATAGTTTTTAATTATTTCATGAATATTTTAAATACCGATGGTATTCCTAGGACTGCAATATGAACTTCAGAAAATCTACAAAGAATTATTTGAAAGCGCCTGTATTTACTATAGACAGCTTCTAATTTTTAAATAAATATTTCAATATCGATGGAGTTCTTATTATTGCGCTACGAATTTCAGAAATATATACAATGAATGATTTTAAGGTAATTGCATTTATCATATAAAGTTTCTAATTTTTAAATGAATATTTCAATATCGGTGGTGTCCTACTATATCGCTACGAATTTCAGAATTATCTACAAATAATTATATAACAGTTACTATAGTTATTATAAACGGTTTCTAATTTTTTAATGAATATTTCAATATCGGTGTTGTTATTATTGCCCTAAGAATTTCAGAAATATCTACAGAAAATTACATAAAAGCTACTATATTTATTATTCACGGTTTCTAATTTTTAAATGAATACTTAAATACCGGTGGCGTTATAATAATATATATATAATTGCGTTGCGAATTTCAAAAATATCTACAAAGAATTACCCAAAAGCTGCTATATTTATTATAGAGGGTTTCTAATTTTTAAATGAATATTTCAATATCGGTGGGGTTCCTATTATTGCGCTACGAATTTCAGAAATTTCTGCAAAGAATTATTTGAAAGCACTTGTATTTATTATAGACAGTTTCTAATTTTTAAATGAATATTTCAGTATCGGTGGTATTCCTAGGATTGCGCAACGAATTACACAAATATCTACAAAAAATTATATAAAAGCTACTATATTTATAACAGAAGGTTTCTAATTTTTAAATGAATATTTCAATATCGGTGGGGCTCCTATTATTACGCTACGAATTTCAGAAATATCTACAAAGAATTATTTGAAAGTACTTTTATTTATTATAGACAGTTTCTAATTTTTAAATGAATATTTCAGTACCGGCGGTGCTTGCATTATTGCACTACGAATTTCAAAATATCTACAAAGAATTACATAAAAGCTACTATATTTATAATGGATGGTTTCTTATGTTTAAAAGAATATTTCAATATCGGTGGTGTCCCTATTATTGCGCGACGAATTTCAAAAATGTCTCCAAATAGTTATTTGAAGACAATTGCATTTATTATAGACATTTATTAAAGAGAATAATAAATTTCAGATACATTGGAAACTTTAAACACATAATGGATTTGTAACAGTAACAGAAGTTTTAGAAATTACGCGATACTTAATATCGAAGTACACTATATTAATTCATACCAATGATAAAGTTTAGTCCTCGTAAATGCTAAAATATGCGTAAAGCTCTGGAATAATTGAACAAAGTTCTTCGCATATTCAGAGAATGCAACAACATATATTAATGCAGCGATGTCACAATTATGAATAAACATTAACCAACTAATTAATGTATATATGTAGAGATAGAAAGACAACTTTATTCAATGGAATATTTAGCACCTAAGTTGGCTGAGAGAGATTAACAATTAAGCGAAGGATTTATTAGCTGATTTCTGTAACATATTACTTCCCTTCAACTCTCCATTCCACTTTACTTGCCTTTTTTCTTCACAGATCCTTATTTATGTAAAGAAATGATTAAAAAATAAATTATGTAGCAAACATATCATCTTTTATGTGAAATTGTTAATAATTGAATTTGAACAAACTTAAAGCCTGTTATCATTAAGTGATTTTTAAAAAGATATAATTCAAAGAGTGAAAAAAAAAGAATGAAATAGAATATTTCATACAATATAGAGACATTTACAAGGTGCCCCACAAGGAATGCAGTATCTAATATTTACAAACTCGGTTTAAAAAACGTCAAGGTGAATATTTTCATGTATTTTGTAACAAGTCCAAATACATTATGCTGCTATATTCGGGAGCCCTACACGTTATACATAAAAATACTCGTTTTGACGTTATATACGAATTTGCAAATATCAGACGTTGAATATCTTTAGGGACATGCTGTTTATAAAATACATTCTTTACTTTGTACAAAAATCAGATATAGTTTACAAAATATCTTTATTTTGGTATGCTGAAGCATATAAAGAGCACACGATTTTGCATGCACTAATATTACCACAACCCCCCATAAATTCCCTCCGCTCTGCCGAAGCATACGGTGTAGTTATAATGAGGGACAATAAGGCATGAGAAATAAATGTTGTATCTTTAGTACATCAAAGAACCACGGTAAAAGCTTTTTAATAGGATATAGGCTCCACTAAAAAGGTGGAGCGAAATAAACACCGCATTATCAGTATGCCGACAGGGCAATAAAACCAACAGCAATGAACCAGCTATTTCTCAATTACGCATTTGTGGTATCTTCCACCGACGCGGGATGCGTTGGCGTTATT
>JAPMOQ010012849.1:2281629-2301835 GCA_026543055.1 Argiope trifasciata
GCTATATCATTATTCACATTAGAAAGCATATATTTTAGCTTGTATTTAGCATATATTTATTATATATCACGACCTTAACTAACGATTGAAAATTGGTGCCAGAACATTACAACAAGTGCATCATAATATTTTTTTAAACCCTCAAATGTACCTTTTAAGTAATAAATGGATAAGGAGAGATAACAGACTCGATTCAAAAACCAATTTCAGATAAATATTTGTAGATAATAACTAGTTAATGTTAACTAATGTTATGAGTGCAAAAGTTATCCGAAAAAAATTACAACTGAGAGATAATTATCGGCAAAAACCATTCAAATATAGCTCAGCATGAAGAAAAATATATTCATACAATTTTTTACGACCTTTTTAAGATAATTTTTGTTACAAAAAAAAAAAAAGGTTCGGTTAAGATATTAACTAATATTTCATAATGAGTATTTACAGCTTTTATAGAAAATCCCCACAACTATTATCCCTTTTCTGGATTCTATTCTCATGGTACTTGTAAAAGAACCCACATACGATTTTTTCCCCCTTTTCTACAACAAACTTTTAACTCAAGATGTTCTCCGGCCTGAAGTTTATAGCCTATTTGAACAACATTTTCCTTCCCATCTTTCTTTATTTTTTCGCAAAGAAACCGCAGATGGAAGTTATGAGTATATTTAGGTGATATAATCCATTTAAGAAAAGCTCCAACCATCCGCCTTCTGTTTTTGCCGTTAACTTTAATGGGATGTCTAGAATAAAAGCACCATTTCTTTTCTTATCGTGATCAAAAAAGGGTTTAAAAAAGAACAAGGTGTTTACCATAGATGGTTTTTTTTTTAAAGTCTATCTTATCAATCGTTTGAGTGCCACTAATATCGGATGTATTTCTAACATACTGCAATGTTATTTTCCAAAAATTTTGGCTGCTAAACAATTATTATGGAATTCATTTATGTAAAGGCCTTATCACACAACAAAATATCGTCGGTACTTTCCGTCAGCAAACGACAGTGAAAGTGGTGTCACTTCAAAGTTTTACATGATTGGTTGAATTTCGTTTGCGGACAATATTTCCGACGACATTTTCGAACTAGTTAGAAAAAGTTGTGGATTATGAAACTTGCTTGACCAGTTTTTGAGAGTAGAAACGGAAAAGTGCTGACGAAATTTCATCGTGTGAAAAGGCCTTAAGACAGAGGTTCCCAACCTTTTTTGAACTGGTGCCCCCTTTTCTAGTGAATATTTCAATATCGCCCCCCTCACACTCCAGAGAAATAAGAGCGTAATAATGCAGGGGGAAAATAAGAATTAAATTTTTTTTAAAAAATACTAATAGATAGAATATTGTAGGAAGTGAAACGCTACAGAATTTCTTCTTTATTTAAAAAAGAGAAATAAAAATTTTAGTTTATCTGTTACAAGGACGGAGAAGGGTTTTGATGATGCGAAGTAATCCATAATAAACTATTGCTTTTTAAATAAATAAATTGACAGCAATCAAAACACATACTTACTTATATTAAAAAGTATATTCATTAGAATCTAAATATATATTTTTTTTATTTTAAAATACTTTAATTCAAAATTAAAGTATATTCATTAAAATTTAAACATATATATTTTTTATTTTAATATACTTTAATTTAAAATTAAAGTATATTTATTAAAATTAATCTAGTTTTGGCGCAAGCAACCACAAAGCCGTATGTACTGGAGAGATATCTCACTCTCAACAGTGAAGTCTTATATCGAAAAATGTGAATTTTTGCACGCGTGTTAGAAATGAATTATCAGTGTGACTTTTTTAATTTTTTTAGACTACATTTGGTTATTTTTCCTATGCCCCTCCGTGCCATAACAATGTCCCCTAATTTTCTCTAAGACTTTTACTACCCCCCTGAAAGCTTCAAATGCCCACAGGGGGGCGTTATCACGTTGAGAGCCTATGGTGTAAGCTATCAAATTGTTATTTAAATATGAAAGAAAAATCTAAATTTAATGAGCTATACAAATAAACGCGTATAGAAATTAAAAATTCCGAAATTAAAATCTAATTTCGCAGTTAATATCTACAGAGACCAACTTTTATTTTAAAAATGAAATGGAGCTTTTCAAAATGTTATGGAAGGTTTCCAAATGGCAGGGGACGATTATATATACTGACTGTATTTTTAAAAGGAAATTTCAAAATTATGGTGCATCGAAGATGAGTGTATTCCATTTTTAAACAGCGTCAACGATGATGGTAAATGAAAATCCGCAAAACTAACAAACAAAAATAAAATCTAAAAAATATAAATGAAATCTATGAACGCAAATATTAACATGTGAGAACATTATTACTTTTTAAGTCATTATTCGTGTTTATTAATTTAAAACATTAGCCAACTCGACTGATTATGAAATGGGAAAAAAAATCTCATCTTTTTTCTAAAAATTGAAGCATGCATAATCTGATAATCTCGTGATTGTTTCAAACCCGTTTAAATTGGTTAATGAGTTAAACTAATTAAGACAATTCGTAATAATTTAGAGAATGAATAATTTGGAAATCAAGTTATAATTTTAGATGGTGATAAATTTCCAAATAAGACAGCCTTGTGCATTATTTTCTAATAACTCTGTTTCAATTAATTGAAATTATCCCTGAACCAACCATCTTTATCAATTAAACAAATGATATTTTAACCTGTTTTGGTTTATTTTAAAAGGTTGTGCGAATTTGGTAATAGCACTGTGATTTCCAAAAGAAATACTACAACAGTAGACGATAGATAATTCTAAATCTATAAGCCTAACCTAAAAATGAAAAAAATGGATGTCTCAAAAGCGATAAATAAGTAACTTGTTGCCTACGCATTTGGAGGCTTCAAAAAACCTCAAACCGAGCCTAAAAATAAAAAAATAGATGTCTCAAAATCAATAATTTATTGCCTACGCCGTTTGAGGCTTCAAAAAACCTCCAACCGAGCCTAAAAATGAAAAAGAAAAAAAATTGATGTCACAAAATCGATAAATGAATAATTTGTTGCCTACACCTTTTGAGGCTTCAAAAAAATCCTCAAACCGAAACAACATCAAGTTCTGACATGATAATGATAATAATAAATTATGATATATGAAATAGTAAAATGCCTCTTGAATAATTTAATCAGGATTTATGACGTGAGAAATATAAACTATGAAAAAGAATAAACGCCTCGGTAAATAAACTTGGAATTTAAAAGTCTAATCCATTACCAAGCTAATCAATTTAAAGTTGCAAATAATTTAAACTCACACTCAAACGAGTGACATAAAGCGTCAAAATAATACGACTGGCTCAGAAAACGCATCAAAATCATGAGCAGCCTCGTGAAACTCGAAAACTAATCAACGATATTTCGATTAATAAAGCCACAGAGTAACCTGACTCCATGAAATTGATTAACTAATTACCTGCCTGGAAATGATGGATACATTATTAGATTCGATTAGAGCTTTAAAATACAGCACAGTTGCAAAGTGCCCATTAGTTGCGTTTACATTATCAAGAAATTTAAATAATTGTAATGCATCAGTGACCGATGTGGGAGGAATGTGAAACTAGTAATAACCGATTTCCAAATGTTACGAAAGGCACAGCTATGTAGGTATGTGCATGTACTTTTTAATATTTAGGGTAATTTTGATAAAATGAAAAATTACAAATGTAAGGAACAAACTTACATTTTATTATTAATAATGAATAAAAATACTGACAGCATTTACAGCATAGCTGACGTCAAAATTACTCGTTAAAATTTAATTTAAAAAACACAAATTATCAAATAAATGAAATTTATTCAATAATCAGTCATACGTTTTAAAATGGTTAAGGTATCCTTATAATTAAATTAATTAAAATTTAATTTAAAAACGCAAATTATCGAATAAATGAAATTTATTCAATAATCAGTCATACGTTTTAAAACGGTTAAGGTATCCTTATAAAATCGGAAAAGATTTCACACAAAAATTTATATTATGTGTTTCCCCCCCCCCAAATTTAAATATACGTTAAAGCATATAAGCTACATATATATGTGTAGTATTTTAAACTTTATATGATTTTTGTTCAGTAATATAATATGATACGATAAGATAATATAAGTAATATGAAACGATGAATAAAAGAGAATTTATTTAAATATATCTATAGCTCCTGAAGAAAAAGCATATTTTGATGTAACTTTCAGCAGTTATATACAAAAACTAGGATTGTTCTAGAAAACAAAACTGTTTTTGTTTTTCAATTTTCTTTGTAACATAACCTGTGTAACATACTTAGAGTCTAACTATTATCTAAGAATTATATTCAACAGGAAAAATTTTTTGCGTAATATACGAAATTATCTTTGATATTTTGGTATTTTTCAGCAATATTTACATTAACTAATCATAAATATTCTAGTGAATAATCTAAAGCATTCAATATCAAACCCATAGTTCATTGCATTCTGCATAACATAACAAGCACTAATTACAAACTTCATTCACCCTTTTTTTGAGATATAGCGATATTCATATAATAGAATTATGAATAAACTCACTCTTCAGAAAATTCATTTTAAGTTTTTAAACGCTTATAAATAAATATCACGTGTCAATAGTTTGCTATGACTTGGTATATTACTGACAAAGAAATAAAATAGAAATATCATTGGGAAAAAAGAAACGTGCCTTTTTTTTTTAAACTGCAAAAACAATATAAATACGAATTTTAATTTAAATTAATTTTTTCCAACCTATTCGAATACCTTAAGTATTTACTTCCTTATTTCTCCAAATATTTATACCTTTCCTTAAGTTTGCAAATGGAATTCAAGGTCGTTACCACTTGAACATGATTTTCAAAGGAAACCTCTAGAGGCAAGAAATGTGAAACGTGATTTTGTCCAACTTTAAAATAAGCAACTGCATTGACGATGATACGAAAAAATAAAAACATGAGGAAAAAACTTGTGTGGTTGATATTCAGATATATTTTAACACCTTTTCCAGCAAAATACGTTCCTCAAAAGAGACATTTTCATTAGAGACGTCGCGGGTTGAAAGATAATATATTTAAGAAATGACATGCTATTGTTAAAAAAAAATGGTATAGTTGAGATGAGGTATGATACATAAGGGTATGACATGGATGGGGAACAAGAATATCAGAAAGGCGGCAAAGGAATCTATCTTCTAGATAAATTCCGAATAAGCAATATTCAAAAATTGATAGTCCATATGCATGTCACAAATGAAATATTATTTACTGATTTAGTGCAAGCGTATCACAAAAATTTTAGATAATAAGCATTTGCAATTGAAAAAAAAATTAAATGAAAGTTTTTTTTTCACTCAATTTTTATTCATCGCTGAGTATATGCGGCCTGGTGGTAAGGTCTTAGCTTCGGAACCAGAGTTTCAGTTTCGAAACCCGATTCCACCGAAGAACCGTCGAGTGAGGGGTTCTCTTGAACATTAAATCTGTCAGGCCAAATGTCCCCCAGCTGAGATGTGCGATGTGGAGAGGTGGGTGCCAGCTCAGGTGTCGACCTCGTCATCTGACCATGCTTCAAAATGACTAGGCCCATCCCGAAATAGCCCTAGTGTTGCTTAACAACGGAACGTTAATCTAACTAAGCGCACTGAGTATATTATGAGAAATATTTTTTACCGTAAAAATGTTTATTATTCGTTTAGTTTAGTTTAGTTATATTAACCAAGCCCTCACGAGGGCTATTTTGGAACGGACCTCGTCATTTTGAACCACGGTCAGATGACGAGGACGACAACTGAACTGGCACCCCCCTCTCCACACCACACCAACGGGAGAACGTTTGACTTGACAGATTTAGCGTGCAAGAGACCCCCTCACACGACGGTTCTTAGGTAGAATCGAGTCTCGGACCCGAAACCCTCCGGTTCCAAAGCCGAGACCTTACCAACAGGCTACCGCGGCCCGTTTATTATTCGGTCCCTCATTTATGCTAATTTGGATATTAGTTGAAAATACCAAGTTGACCTTTCCTTAATTGAAATAAGGATCTTAGTTATTAAAGTAATCAATATTTCAATTAAGAGTGATAAAAAATCAACAAATTAACAGGAAATTTTTTTAAAGGTGTTTCTAAAACTTATACAGAACTGCATCAATATTTTTGAAAATCAACGAGAAAAATCCATGACTGAATAATTCATTAACAATCTAAAGGAATATGAAATTCAAAATCTCCATAGCAACTAAAATCAAGAGTCTACAAATTATAATTCTATTTATTCTCATTGAAATAAACCCTGTTTTAATGCGTATTTCAAGAACTGATGATTAACTGAAGCACATATAACCGCAAAAATAAATAAATCTAAAAGATGAATTTAATAAGAAGAAATTAAAAGGATACATGCATAGTATATTTCCCTATTGTCAGGGTCACTAAATTTTAAATTTATGTTTATTTAGATGCATTCTTTAAGTTGTTTTTATATATTTCCTGTATGGCAACCAAAAATATAAAAGTAGTTCCTTTGGTTGTTTTTTTGTGGATTGGCAACGGGAGAAAGAAAGGGGAGGAAACGAGAGATGGCGATGTGTTTGTTTGGAGGTGAGTGTGTGATTTAAAAAGGAAAGGTTGATGTTGATAGTGATGAGTTGAAAGAAATGTTTAATAAAGAAGATTATTTTTTTTAAAAAGCTTGAACTTTATTTGCCTACACGTAAGTCACGACACCTATTAAAAGAAGAATTTTAAAAAGTTGAATTTGGCTCTGGAATACAGCAATCAACCTTAATAGAAATATGCAAATCAGAAAGACAAAATAATAACGCTTTAATCATAGATTAATGTTTTTTTATAAAATATTTGCAATAAAGACTTGTTGACGATTAGTTTGAAAGTTGGAATTTGTTTTCATCGTAAAAGTCTTAAAAGATTTGGAAATGGAAAAAAAATTCTGAACATAAATAAACGAACCATTAATTTCGTATAATCACGCATAATTCATTAGGATTCATCGATGCAAAGCTAGAGGAGAGTGGGCAAAACTTTTAAAGACGAATCAATACCAAAATAAATTATATCGAATTAAAATACACGTTGAGACCTCATTAGAGTTTTAAGTCTCGACTTAAGACCAAATTTTGAAAGACTTTTTCACTTCAATTCATTCTTCATTTTCTCTTTAACGAGCGCTTGGAACGAACAGATAAAAAAAATCATTAAAATAAATTGCTTCTCATAATTTCAACGGACAAAAGCGGAATATTTTGAATGAAACTTTGTTTTTTTGTTGTAAATTTGAAGCACTCAAAGCTGGATAAACCTACTGAATATTCATAAGTTGGTCTCGTATTTTATTTTGTCACGGAATTTTAAGATAGTGACGATTAATGTGTGGACATAAGGATAGTAAAAATTGAATAACTTGTGTATTTTTCTTACGTATTGAGTACACACAGCGGTTGAAAAGCACTTTTCTCCGTTATTTTTGCTTCAAAATGAACTTCTTATACAAAATGCAAATATTTTTGTTCAGTTTGTTACTAAATTTGAACTTTCTTCCGAAGATCAACATATTTTCTACTTATTTTCAACCTTAGATGAAGTTTAATGTACTCCATAAGAAGAATGCAGCCTATTTTAAATTGAATATTCATTCAATGAGATTACAATAAATATAGAATTTCTCACGCTTAAAATATAACTTTGCAGTATTATAAAGGAAAGGAATTATAATTAGTTTCTACTAAATTTCAGGAATGTTATTATTATTTCTCCATAAGAAGAATGCGGCCAATTTTAAATTTAATATTCATTCAATGAAATTATAATAAATATTGAATTTCGCCAGCTTAAACTATAACTTTATAGTATTATAAAAGAAATAAATTATAATTATTTCCTACTAAAAGCTCAGGAAATATTTCATCATTCATAGTGTTCAATTTAATCAGAATTTCGTTTACATAGAGTTTCTTGCATATATCAATCTTTTAGTGCTCCTCTAATTATTTTCGGCAGGTTTAGTTTAGTTTAGTTATATTAACGTCCCGTTGTAAAGCCACACTGGGGCTATTTTGGGATGGACCTCGAAATTTTAAGTCACGGTCAGATAACGAGGTACAGGTACTCCCCTCTCCACACCACACCACACCAGCGGGAGGACGTTTGGCCTGACAGATTTAACGTGCAAGAGACCCCCTAACACGACATAACAGAACGCCATCTTGCACCCCCGGTGCCTATAACATTAAGTTATCTAACCGGTTAGAAGGGCACAAAATGGATGGAAAAAAAGGAAAAAAGAGATAAAAAATAAAGAAAGATAGAGACGACAAACCATCCAGGTATCTCCAGAGAGAATCCCAAGCAACAATAATTCAAGTCAGCAACACAGCATTTAAAATCAAGAAACAGCCTTTGATTGAAAACCCAACTCGGTGACAGATTAATTAGAAATAGAAAAGAAAAGAATTAAGGCGTTGAGGCGAAGGGCCCAAAGATCAAGTTCGGAAGAAAGAACAGAAAAATATTTACAATGGAAAACAGAAGCTAAAAAATATATTAAGAAAGCTAAAAATGTTGGTTGAAAAGAATTATGCACTGAAGCTGCAAAAACATATGGTAAACATTTCAAAGCTTCTTTTAGGAAAACCATTCATCCATCCCAATTAATAGTCTTGCACAATATCAATCCAGAAGGAGGACACCAGAAAATAGCTCAGGATATATTAGAACAAATTTTTCCCTTCCCAAATTCAACTCCATCTTTAACACAAGAAATCAGTATCACTCCTAATGACTGCCCTTTCACAGAAAAAGAAATAGCACAGGTCATTGATAATCTCCCTCACGGAAAAGCACCAGGATACGACGGTATAGATAATCTAATTTTAAAAACAATAAATAAGAATTTCCCATTCCTATTCAAAGAATATTTCAATAAATGTCTTTCACTAGAAAAATTCCCAGACCCATTCAAAATAAGCAATATCATTCTATTTCAGAAAACTGGAAGAGACCCTAAATTAGCCACATCATATAGACCAATAGCTCTCTTGCCAACTATAGGAAAAGTTCTAGAAAAATTACTCACACAGAGTCTAATATATTTTCTAGAAACAAATAAACTCATCAACAATAGTCAGTTTGAATTCCGTGAGGGAAAATCTATAGATGACGCTCACAAAAAACTTGTAGAAAAGATTTATGAAGGAGAAAAGGAAAAAGATAACATTTTAGTTCTTTCAATGGACATCAGAGGGGCATTTGATAATATCCAACACTTCTCAATAGTAAGATATTTAGATAAACTCCAATCCGAAACTTAAGAAACATATTCGAAAACTTGCTACAATCTAGAAAAATAATCCTGAACACACAAGAAGGCTGGGTCACAAGAGAATAGAAGCAGGGCTGCCCCCAAGGATCGTTCAGTGGTCCAGCTCTTTGGAACCTGGTGGCGAACGATCTGCTTAACAAAATCTGGCCTACCCATACAACTGTCCAAGCATTCTCCGATGATTTTGTTTTGGTTATTAAAGCCAAAACAAAAGAAAATCTAAGACAAAATACCCAAGAATCAATAGCAAAATTAATATCCTGGGCTGACACAAACAATTTAGAAGTGTCTACGGGAAAATCCAACTTCATTCTATTTAGTAAATGGGCAACCGGACCAAGAATCTATTGGCAGGGAGAAAGAATAAAACAAACGCACGCCATTAAGTATCTAGGTGTCCATATAGATGACAAATTTAATTGGAATACCCACCTCAATTATTTAGTATTGAAAGCGCAGCAACAACAATTCAATTTTCTTAAAATAGCTGGCAAATCCTGGGAAATAACACTTCGACACAGAAAAATTTTGTACAGGACAGTCATTGAAAGGATGCTTGCACATGGAGCAGGTGTTTGGTGCCTCCACCCTCCTAACACGACAGGTTTTCGGTGGAATCGAATCTCGAACCTGAAACCATTCGGTTCTGAAGTCGAGACCTTACCATCAGGGCACCACGGCCCAATTTTCGGTAGGATGTACAGCAAGAAAAAAGTGCATTTTTTTCACGTTCTACGTTACACGAGTTTTTAAGTTATTCTTTTTTTTTTATGTTGACACCCATTTTTCATCTCAATCATTCTTGTTATTATTATTATTATTATTAAAACAAGTCTAAGTACGTATTTTTCCCCTCTCTAATTTAGAGAAATTACAGCAAACTTAAATATGCGCAAAAGCATGGAGGTTTTACTTTCTGAAATTAGACAATGGCAATCAAGTGTTTCAATATAAATGTACTTCTTTTCTTAAATTAGAGAACGCATTTTGGCATGGCCTTACTGGATTAGAGCAACTGTTTCAGCGAGATTTAATGATGTCAAACATTTTTTCAGACATTTAAATTTACCAACAAACCGATGTTTCCGCATTTTTTTTCTGACTACTTTAGAAACAAAGAAATTTGCTAAATAATCTTTACACGCATTTTAATAGATTTGCGATTTAGAAATAGCACCATGGTAAATATACTTCGTCTCTGAAGCAATGTAACTATTTTTAAAATACAGTTCTTCTTTGCTGGATTAAAACAAATGAATTATGCACAAGAAAGCAGAAATTTATAGCTTCTTTTACAGAAACTGATTATGAAAAATCCTTATTTATATCCATATTATTACAATAGAAATTGGTTAATTCGAAATTGCAGTACATTTAAATTGGTCCCTCAAATTTACAAGAATTAATGTTACGATTCACTAAAATAAATAATAATAATAATAAAACTTTATACTTTTGGATATAACGCCAAGAACAGTTAACTAGTGTATGACAAGTATACTACTAAAATAGGGCTAACTAACAAAGACATAAAAAACAAAACAAAGCATGCATGTTCTGGATAACTCATTATTAAACACAATGTTAAAACCTGTTATCCTACATTCATTTGTGGTGGTAAGCTCATAAGCCAACTAAGAACTTCCGGACCAGAGTGTGCACTTTGGTCTAGGGGTTAATGCTACCCGGTTACAGACCCTATGGTTTCGAATCAAACCTCAAAAGAACGAACCTTCTGAACTAACAAATGCAACCTTCATGGTGCCCTCTATCGGGAGCAAAACATGCTATAACGCTTTGCGCGATAAAAACGTTCGTTGCGCGATAAAAACAGTTCGAGCGATAACATCGTTCGTCTTACTTACAACTTACTGGAGGGAGAGTAATGTGGTCGTAAGTTCATAAGCCATATAACAAATAAGCGAATGTACAAATTTGTCAAGGGGTTATGTTACAAGGCTACAAATCCAATGGGACTGAGTTTGACTCAAGAATGCACACATTAAAATATTTTGCGTAGCAATTCAATGTATCATTATTAGTACAATTTTAGCATTTAATGTAATATATGGAAGTATATGGATTCGAGCTTGAGGAAAAACTTTTTTTTATTCAAAAATATTTTTTGTAAGTGTATCTTCAACATTTTTGGATAATAAATTATGATGCACCATCAACGGTACATTGGTCCGTATATGGTATATCAATAGCAGTATATGCACCATCACTTAATGAATCCTACAATAAATTATTGTTTTTGTTTTCTGTTCAAAAATATCTCTTATTTTTGTGTCTTTGGCATAATGTACGCATATATATTCATTTAATTATTTTGAGTGGCAAATGTACTACTAATCCGATGTACCATTAGTGGTACACTGCTTAGAATGTAACGTGGTATATCAATGGCAATATATGCATCATAGTTTGAGGAATCCTATTATAAACAAACAATTTCTGTTTTTTATTCAAATTATACATACATACATATTATATATATATATGTGTGTGTGTGTGCGTGCGCATATACATTCCTTTATAAATAAGTTCTTAACTAGCCCTATTATTCCTTAAAGGTTTTCCCCTCAAATAAATTCTGAAATATTCGACATCAAGTTCAAATAAGAGAGGAAGAATCCCCAAAATCAATCATATTCATTCCCAACTACCGCCTCTTTGACTAAAAAAAACATTGACAGCGCAGACTATGTCAGAATTTATTAAGATAGTTTAACAATAAGCAAGTATCAGAAAAAGCAACTAATGTAACAACACTGTTTCAATAGCTTTTTTCACCCACGCACAAAAAAAAGAAAAGTTGAAAAGTTTCGAAGCGGAAATCTCCGGGCTTGCACAGAATGTAGGGCAGATGTTTCCTTTTTGGCATTTCCAAATATTTTACTTCCTCATCCCCTATCCACCCCACCCCCTTTTTTCAGGACTTTTTCTTCTCATGCGAGAGTCAAACTTTCAGTATTTTTTTCCAGCCCGTTTATCTTTTAAATGCTTAGGATTCGAACCGTTTCTCTACACTTTTCTTTTTTCCTTTTTTTCCCCCTCATTCTAACTTTAACTTTAACCCCGGGCAAGAATGCAAGAAATATTCGGAAATTCAGGCCATTTTTTCTTTTCGAATACCAGGGGCGTTGATTAAACAGAGAAAAAGAAACTACGCCAGGCGTTGAATACGGCTTGCTACCATTTACATAAATTTCAAAAGGACGCTGGGTTCGAATAATTCTTCCCGCCGACAGTTGCACAGTTTGCGCTGGGAGTAGAATGTTCTAATTTTATGAATGGCTGCATCAAAGTTGGAAGGGTTGGCACGATTCGTGTCTCATCTTTCACAAAAACTGCACCCTTCCCCCCTTTGTGGAATATATTTTGAAAGTACGAACAAAATGCAAGACTTCATGAAATATGTAGTCTTTATTTTTATGATCTGCAGTAAATCCCGAGTTAAACATTACTATACACGCACGCATGCATGATAAAATCGAGTTCAGCAAAGTTAATTTAGTGTGGAAAAAAAATGTTGTATATTATTAAAAGTAAAGTAAATGAATTGAAAATACTTTATTATTCTTTTCTCCGAACAATAGCAACGTTGTAAACTATCGAAATAAAGTCCTTTGTGAACTCTTCATCTGCATAATTTCTAAGGGATTTTAATAAACAATTAGATCTCATGAAACTCAAGATACAGTTATGTATAAAAAATATAAACATTACTGCGACAGACTGATATTTGATAAACGCCGAATTTTTCCAGTTAATGTCAACATTTCCATAGTCGTTTGGCATACGCTCGAAATACAGTATGCACCAAAATATACAATAATAAAAATGAAAAGATAAAAAAATTACATTATCGTCATCCATGAGTTCATTTTTCTTCAAAAGAAATTCACATACATAGTAATGTTACCCTGTCACATTCATGATAAGCTGCATTTCTTGCCAGCTGTTTCATTACACGCTAAAACCCTCCATTGCTGAAAGCCTCCAGATCACTGGATGGGGGTTCTGCTTATCGCCGAGTGGTCCTTGCGTCTGGTCGTGTGTGATTCAGCTGAAAGACCACACGTGAGGTTCATTGTTTGGAACTTAGGAACACTATGGATTGTCCACCAATCTAGATGCCAAATGGGGAGGGGACTATGATTGATGCGTGTTTCAAAGTGGTCAGTTACCAGGACGCATCATTGATGGACATTCCCACGCCAAACTGGAGTCAAAAAAATTGTTAGCACTCTGTTGAACGGCTATTGGGACGTGAAATGGACAATTGGGAAGGCGGAGATAGGACAGAGATATAGTGCGGTGGTTTTCTTTGAAGAGTGGAGATACTTTTTGGATTGTGGACAACAGCCTTTTTTACACTCCACCTTGGAGTAGCAGTGCTGACTAACACCCTGTAAGTGTCATGTGATATTATTTCACTGAAATTATACAGGACTCTTTTCCACGATAAACTTTCAACCCTCGACTGTTGTGGAAATATCAAGTTCCAAATGGCGTAAATAATAAATATTTTAACCCAGATTAGAGCAAATTGTTCTTATGTATAAATATGGCTGTAAATAAAAGAATTGTCTGAAATTCTACTTTTTTATTGGATCGATCAAAAGCAAGTTATTACAACGTGCATAACACACTTTTAGAGTGTTGATTTACCACGGTATGCGTAATGTAAATATTCAAAGTGTACACCACCTCGCTGTAGATAGCCTTATATCGTTCCAGCAGATTTTCATATATATCATGAAATAAAGTTTGCTGCAAACTCCCGCAAAATGGGGCTAATTTTCTCACTTAATGCAGGCACAGTTCCTGATGTATCATTACAGTTGGACATACTCTCCTTTAACATTCCGTCGACACAGTACACAACCAAAACGGCGAAAATTCGTAACACACAGTACAACTGTATAATTTTGGGCCATCTGATTAAACTTCTTTTGGAATTGTACTGGCCTTTTTTTCAAACTCAGTCCACCATGAAGACCGCTTCCGTATAAGCAAAAATAATGTTAAATTATAAATTTATTACTTTTTCATCCGTCGATTGACCCATTTCCAGCAACCACTGCACAACACAACTTTCTTTTCACTACTGCGAACACGTGTATGAACTATGCCTCGTCTTCCAATGCAACCACGAATTCGGAGTTTAGTTTAGTTATATTAACGCCCGTTTTTAAAGCAACACAAGGGCTATTTTGGGATGGACCTCGTCATTTTGAACCACGGTCAGATGACGAGGGCGACACCTGAACGGGCACCCCCCTCTCCACGCCACGTCACACCAGCGGGAGGATGTTTGGCCTGACAGATTTAACGTGCAAGAAACTCCCTCACGCGACGGTTCTTCGATGGAATCGAGTCCCGAAGCTGAAACCCTCCGGCTCCGAGGGCCGCGGTGGCCCGGTGGTAAAGTCTCGGCTTCGGAACTGGAGGGTTTCAGGTCCGAGACTCGATTCCACCGAAGATCCGTCGTGTGAGGGGGTCTGTTGCAATTTAAATCTGTCAGGCCAAATGTCCTCCCGCTGGTGTGGCGTGATGTGGAGAGGAGGGTGCCTGTTCAGGTGTCGTCCTCGTCATCTGACCGTGGTTCAAAATGACGAGGTCCGTCCCAAAATAGCCCTCGTGTTGCTATAAACGGGACGTTAATATAACTAAACTAAACTAAACTAAACAAACCCTCCGGCTCCGAAGCCGAGACTTTACCATTAGGCCACCGCGGTCCCCTCCCTCTCCCCACGAGTTCGGAATGCGCAAGTTTTCAGGAGTGTATATTTTGGCGAATACTGTATTAGTTTAATATAATTATTCCTAATTGGCATGTTATAGAGCAGAATATAATTGATATAGAGTGGAAAATAGACCAGCTTTAGGCCTTATCACACTAATATCGTCGTCATTTTCCGTCAACAACGACAACGAAAGTGACGTTACTTTAAAGTTTTCACGTGATTGGTTAAATTCCTTTTGCAGACAATATTTCCGTCTCTATCGTCAGCATTTTCAAACTGGTTAGAAAAAGTAGTCGATGGCGAAAAACTTGCATAAAATGTTCTTGAGGATAGAAACAAAAAATTGCTGACGAAAAGTGCGGACGATATTTTGCCATGTGATAAGACCTTTAGATACCTGACTGAGTTTCACATTTTTGAAGTCTCAAAAAAATTTATATAGAGTAAAATTTCATCCTGAAAAAAGTTACAGTATATATAAATGAATAATAAACATTCCCCATATCCAATTTTATTTCTTTTCAAAGCAAATGGGCCACGGTAGTCTGGTAGTAATGTTTCGGCTTCGGAACCGGGGGGGGGATTCAGGTTCGAGACTCGATTCCACTGAAGAACCGTTGTGTAAGAGGGTCTCTCGCATATTAAATTTGTCATGCCAAATGTCCTCTCGCTGGTGTGTTTGGGAGAGGGGGATGCCAGCATAGGTACCATTTGAGGTACAACCAGGTATTTTGTGCCACGGTCAGATGACGAGGTCCCTCCCAAAATAGCCTTAGTGGTGGTTAAAACATGATGTTAATATAACTAAACTTTCGAAGCAAATTATATTTGTACTCCAAGAATAAAAGTTAAAATGGCTTACTGACCAAATATATTAGACAAGTATTGTTCTGCATTTTCATTTTTTTCTTCTTTTTTGGTTCAGTTCCATAAAAAAACTGAAATAAATTATTATTTATATCATTATATCATCTAATGATATCTTCATAGAAACAAATTATAAAGCAAATTATATCTTACAGATCATTTTATAAGTCTCACTTACTTTATACCAAAATAAAAAAAACCTATATCAACTTCATTTATTTATAATCTCTTACAAGCAAAACTCCAGCAATGTTTTGAACGAAAAGACTGCCAACTTTAATTAATAGTGGACCTAGCAGTAATTTCTCAGACAATCCCAAACCAGCACATATCAAGTCATCCAAATAAACCAATCAAAGTTACAAGACAGGAATCATCTTGGCAGACTCTGTGTCTACTCCAAGAAACTCATATGACGCTAATTCAAGACCATAATTTGTCAGCGAGCCAGTTGCCCAAGTAATGACAAACAGTCCTTTCAACAACTATATTCGAGATCCATTTAATTCTGATAGATGAATACATACTCAATAACTAAAGAAAAAAAGAGAATAACTACCAGGGAAAGTGGAAATGAAGCTTATATTCACGTTCCTGATCCCAAAGCATAAATGACGAATAAAAAAGGATTTAAACGAGAGCCTTGAGGTCCATAAAATCAAAAATTACCGAAGCAGAATTGTTCCAGTGATAATTAATATTCATTGTGGAAAGCTTACAAGATGATCCTAAGAGATCCATAGCATTAATTTTATTACTGAAGCAGAGTTCACAGAAATGCGAGAGGGGGAAAAAATCCCTTTCTTCCGATTATTTTTTGTTGAATTGCACTTTTTTTCCCTTTTGTTCTATTTCCTAGACATGAGGAGGACTGTGTGGATTAAAACCTGCGACTTTAATTTTATTGGAGCAGTAGAATCCTTGTCTTTTTGGAATCAAATGAGGTTCAAGAGATTTCAAAGAAAAAGAAATGAAGTTATTTTTGCACAATTAGCTGGGGATTTTCGTTTGCTCTTCTTTCATGTCTTTCATTTTTTTTTGGAATGATCATCGGTAGTTGTTCGTTGGTGCTTTGTTCTTATTGGATGCCACGAAAAATCGAAATTCTACATCGATAAGTTAGTCCTGAATTAAAACAGCATTATTATTTTGATTTGTTCTTTGTTTGTAATTAGTGCGGTTCATTATAAATGGAATGATTTGAATTCATTGCAGCCAATCAGATAAAAGAAATTTCGTTAGTCCAAAGATTTGTCGTAATATTTGATCATTCTTTTAAAAATTCATGAACAAATAAGAAGTCTTTATATCTGGCATATCAATGCTTAACTTACACGAGAAAACTAAAATTTAAAGCTTCAATAGTTCAGTATTAAGCACTGGTAGGTTCAAACAAAATACTTCTCTACAAATATGTTAATAATGCTTCAATCTATCAATCAGAAAAATAAAACCAACGGGAAAAACTAATTCTCTCGGTTACTTTCTAATAAAAGTGTTATAACCTGGAAACTTGTGGATCTTCGGTAAGGCAGAGAACCCCTTCAATGGCACTGGCATAGAATAGAAAAAATATATTAATCTTTGGCATGAATTTATAATTTTTACTAAATTCGTCGTATCATCCTGTTGTTGCAGTTGTTTAAGGCACATTTACAAGCCTGCTGACAGAAGGCTGTCAGCGATTTTGTCAGCAAATCCCGACTTTATGTGCTTGGTATGGTTAATACATTGCATGTCTTTCAGATGATGAAATATAGATTATGCAATGTCCATTGATGCTGAGTATCAAATTATCATGCATTACTCCGCTTAATAAGCTATACTCAATGAAGTTCTGGTACAAGTGTTCACATATCTTCTATCGGATTGAATTCAGGTGAGAATGCTGATCATTTCATGTCTGTACAAGGCTTGTCTAGAAATTGTCAAACGCATGGCCAAAGATGACCGAGGAGACAGGTCTGATGGTGTGCCCTGCCTGCTTCTTTTAGTAATTTTTTGCCAAATACAAGTCGTCATTCGGCGTTATTACTTGAGGGACGGCCTGAACTATAATGTCTATTGGCATATCATCATCTTCATCATTAAATAGTATAGAAATGTCACTTTTATGCAGTTCCAAGTTCCTTGGATACCTCCATCTAAGTACACTCAATTCTCGATCGCCGATCATTTTACCGCTTTGTAATCCACTCTATTCGATTATGGAACTGAGAGGATTACAGAAGAGTAGTTGCTGTTGTTTTCAATGGCATTTGTCGTTGACAAGCCCGCTGTTCGCTGTCAGAGATTTTAAGCCTAAATTAGCGTCCCTTATTTTTTAGTAGCGCCAGTTAGGGTCAAGAGTACGACTAAGCTACTTCATGCCTCACATTCGCATGTACAACCCCTTTTTACAGGGAGGCACATTCACACTACTCACAGATAGAACGCAGAATAACAACCATGCCTGGACCGGGAGTCGCACTCGTGAAGCCCAGAACACTAGGAAGATACGCTACCCCTAAGCCAGGACGTCGGCCCAGAAGAGTAATGAACAATGTTACTTCTATTCCACTATTCCTTATATAACCTTCTCGTATACTATTGTCATTGTAGCGTATTATAGGTTTCCTCTATAGAAATTCTGTACTTTGCATATTTTTACTTGATGTATGTGAAGATTCTACAGGTGAAATTTTTACTTAAAGGGTTCTATTTCCGTATGGCATTGAAATATCTTTAGTTTAGTTTAGTTATATTAACGTCCCGTTTTAAAGCAACTCGAGGGCTATTTTAGGACAGACCTCGTCATTTTGAACCACGGTAAGGGGACGAAGACGATACCTGAACTGGCACCCCCCTATCCACACCACGCCACACCAGCGGGAGGACGTTTGGTCTGACAGATTTAACGTGGAAGAGACCCCTCACACGATGGTTCTTCGGTGGAATCGAGTCTCAAACCTGAAACTCTCCAGTTCCGAAGCCGAGACCTTACCACTGGGCCACCGCGGTCCCCTTGAAATATCTTTAATTTATGGGTCCAAGTTTAAAAGAAGGAATTCATAATGTGTAATGTTTGGAACCGTAAAATCAGTAAATCCGTACCTAAATACCCAATATTGTTCACAACTAATTTTAGGACATAATAGCATTCATCTGATTCATTCGCCTCGGCAAGAATGATGCTTAAAAAGCAATATTAAAGATGCCAATGTGCTTTATTGTTGTTTCTTATCCCCCCTTGGCTTGAACACCAATTCAAACCAAGCCCAAGAGATTGGGTCCTATGGTAATATTGTAAACAGGAAACTTGTAGTAAAAGAAAATAGCATCGTTTCTTTCTAACCACATGAACCAACCACATTCAAATCTGTTCCCAGAAATCAATCTTCATTCCATTTCCCTCGCCATGAAACAAGGCAAAATGAATCATTTCCGAGCAGAAAACAGGATCCACCACATTCTCACCCCCCACGAGAAGATGAAATTCGTCAGTTGATTACCTCTTGAAACCATTTGTTCTTTTGCCCCCTAACAAAGAGAGAGAGAGAGCCCGAGCAACAATTGATGCAAGCACCCCCATCCTCCAGAAGACCTGTCACACAAAACCTCCCAATAGCAAAGTGCAATAAATTGCTGACGACCACCCCTTCCATTCCCGTTGCCCCTGGCAACCAAGTGGGTTTCTCGACTGTCAGAAGGAAGATGCACATTCATTCCTTTGCTATTATGTAACGTATATTAGCCTTTAGGATTCTCCGCTTGGACGGCTCAAATAGTTGGTGGGAATCTATTCCTGGCTTCGTCCGATAAACACTGAACATATACCCCCCGATAGAGGATTTCTTGCGGGATTTGAGGGGAGAAATGTGGCGTATAAAAGAGATGTATTTACATGAAAAGACGTCTGCTTCGAAATATTTATTGATGGAATAGACACTTAAACACAATAGACATCAGTATTATGTTGTCTTATATTTTGAGAAAGAGGTAAGTTTAAGAAATGTCAAAAATATTTCTTTTGTAAGGAAGAATTTTGTATTTTATAACCTCACTAACTGAATTCGAATCGTACCAGGAAAATCGATATGTCTATGGAAACTCAAATGGAAAAAAATATTTTTTTGGACAACACAGAAATAACCATAAATTTAGATTCTCCTAAGATTTGTTGCGCATTGCAATGTATATGCGGTTGCTGAATTGAAAGATGGTGGGAAGCTTCTATTCGAAAGTGTTGAGCGGTTTTTTTT
>JAPMOQ010012849.1:2301845-2312395 GCA_026543055.1 Argiope trifasciata
TTTTAATAAATAATATACGCATCAGTATTATGCTGTCTATATTTTGAGTTAAAGGCAAATTTAAGAAATGCCAATAAAATATTTTTTTTTTGTAAGGAAAAATTTTGTATTTTGAAACCTCACTAATCGAATTGGAATAAACCGATACCCAGAAAATCGATATGTCTCTGGAAACTGAAATCGAAAAAATACATTTTGTACAACATCGAAATAACCGTAATATTAGTTTCTCCTAAGATTTGTTGAGCAATGCAGTGTATATACGTTTGCTGAATTGAAAGATAATGAGAGGCTTTTATTCGAAAATGGTCATTTAAACACTATAATCAGTATTATGTTGTCTACATTTTGAGTTTAAAAAATGCCAATAAAATATTGCTTTATAAAAGAAATATTTTAAAATTCAGTGAACCGAATTTGAATTAATCGAGATCTGGATATTCGAAATATCTCATAAAACTCAAATCTTAAAAATGCATACTGCACTGTATGGAATAGATTTTTTAAACGAAAATTTGACAATAATAAGCAAAATTTTATTCCCCACCAATTTGTTTTTTTAAGTTGTGCCTATGTCCTTATATTTGAAATTTTTTCTACAATCAATTGTAAACAGACTTACATGTCTAAGCCTTGTGGCATTATTTGCTGGCACGCAAGGAGTTTATATATCGGGAACAAAAAAATCCACACGGGTTATATTTCTAATTTATATTGATAGTTAATGTTAAGAATGCTTAAAAATGACTTTATCGTGTTTAGATGCTGGAAGTATTTGTTTGTTTGTCAATAACGCGAAAATCTAGAATGAAAATTAATTTCCACCAAATTATTACAATGATTTCGTCTAGCTTAATTAGATTAACGTCCAGTTTGAAAACAAAATCGGCGATATTTTGCGGCAGACTTTGTAATTTTGAATCCTGTTCAGATGACGAGGGTGATTTCTGATCAAATATGCACTGCTAATATGCATATGTATCTACATTAACTTGTTGAAAATGGACAAGTAAGTAATTATATGGATATTATCTGGGTTCAAAATTTCAAAATCAGACAAAAAAATGGATTAGGTGCCTTGACAATTTTTCTGAAAGAGCCTTCAGTTAATTTGTAGGTGCAGTCAGTCCATACAAACTCATCACTTATCCACTGACTTAGATAAAAAGATGAATTAAGTCAATTGACAATACATATTTGATGTCTTGACAATTTTTCTGCAACGCAATGCATGGCAGGTACAAATCCAGAAGATATCCCCAAAATGTATGCCTTACGTTAAAGCGAACCAAATCTGCAGGTGCAATAAACTATTACTAATTAAAGACCTATGCCATGACAAAGATGTGAAGGGGAATTAGGAAAAGTGGCAAACACATATTTGGTGTCTTGGCAAATTTTCAGAAAGGTAATATGTAATATAACATGTTCAAATTTGACATACATTCCCAAAATGTATGTTAATTTAAGTGAACAGAAATTCCAAGTGTAATAAACTTATATAAATTGCACTGGCGGAGATCTGGAAGTGAATTTGAAAAACTGACAAATACGTATTTGGTTCTTCGAAGATTTTTCTGCAAATTACTGCAGGTGCAATTAACACTGCAGGTACACATAACATGTACAATTTCAGAAGAAATTCCCAAAACATAAGGATACAAATCTAAAAGTGCAACATGAAGTCTTGGCCAAAAGCAACCGGGAACAGCCTCACATAGACTTCAAAGATCTCATCCCCATAGCGATGCGAATTGACAGTACCTGCATCGAAGACGTATAGTGGTTGGTGTACGACTGCACAAGAGTATGCCACCCCAGACAAGAATACCTCTGCCACCAAATTTATAGATTACTTTTACAAAGGAGGGATGATAGCGAGCTCCTCGTACTCTCCAGATGAAGATTCAACAAGTGACACTATGAGTGGTAAACCTCGACTCATCATTGAAAAGAACACGCTCGACACACTGTTCTTGCTGTGCCCAAGACTGATGTGTTCGGCACCACAACAAATGAGTTTTCTGTTGAATGCAGTCAAAGGGACGCACTTAACTGGTCGCCGGGCACAAACGGCCCTCTCTGCTAGACTATACTGTTTGTCTGGAAATTCTTATTCCAGACGCATGAGCAAGGTCATGAGCAAGTTCTTGAGCCGTTGTCAGCCTATGCCGTCGTGCACTTAGTGCCAAATAGCGATCCTGTGCAGGCGTCGTTGTTTTGTGACGGCCTTGATCGGCCTTCCTGCCACTTGTTTGAAATTGATTCCACAACCTGGATACCACATTCGGAGCCATATGTAACAATCGAGCCACCTCCACTTGAGACTGCTCAATTTCAAGCCTTCCAACGGCAATCCATCACAAGAAATCTTCTAAACGATTATGATATCTCATTATCACTAGAAACGTATTAAATTTTGTTTTGTTTTAATGCAATATTCATAAAATTGCAAGCAAAAATCTCAGACGCCTAAACGGTCTAATTACAGTATTTCCTCAAAAACTAATGCTAAACAATATTTTTCACACAACAAAAGTTAATATCATGTTACCGGTCCTTCACAATATACAAAATATAATTTATTGAAAATTTACTGGTAGCCATTTAGAAGTATTTTGAAAAACATTTTTGTGACCTTCATTTCGGACATGATTGTACAAAATATACAGAAGAGCAATCATCTTGATGACTATTAATAAGGATTACTTCCATCGCAGAACATTTCATCTATGAAACATTCCATTTCGAACACAAATCCAACCTCCATTCTGCAGAAAGCGTCAATCTACTATTAAATTATTGCAATAAAGTTCCACTCTATTGTAGGTTTCCCTTTATCGAGCAGCGGCAGGTAACACTCGACTGGCGCTTTTCCCATTAGCCGTTTGATCCAGCCCAGATGTACCCTAAACCAATGAATTCCTCATTAATGTGCTGAAAGACTGCACTGGGCGTGCGAAACCCGCCACTTGCGCCACAACGCAATTAGGCACCGGCCGCCGGCGTCCATTGGCTTCCACCTAAGTGAGAACGGCAGAGATTAATGAGATGCAATTTGAAGGGGGGAAGGTCTTTTGAGGGCGGCAACACACGACCACCCGCCGACAATGGAAGACCTTCAAGGAAATGACAAGCGCGACATCCGAGGGACACTGCACAGTGAATTTATTTCTCTAGAAATGAAGGCCCGCATAAAGGATGGCACGGGGCCCACCTTTCTCGGTTACGCGGACCTCAAAGGATGTCCAGATAGTAGGTAAATGAACCAAATTAGAAGTTCCTCTAAATGAACACGCGAACATTTGAATAGGAACTATTTTTAAATGCCAAAGCAGGTCCGAACCTTCTATGTAAATTGTCTATTTTTTCTAGAGCTTAATGTATTGCATCTGCTTCTGGAGTGCTAATTTCTTTGTATAAAGAGCTTATTGTTCATGTTTACTTATTTATTTATATGTATTTATTTTAATTTATGTATTTATTTTTATTTTATTTATTTATTTTTTATTATATTTATTTATAGATTATATTTTTCCCTTTATTTTTTCTTCTTACTCTTACTTTTCTTTAATTTTTATCTTACTTTTATTTTTCTGTCTTCAAAGTTAAACTGCCCATATTTGACAAATTTTATTATTTAATAATTATGTTTCAATTATACTTTTACCATAGAATATTATACAGGCTCTTACGCTTGAACCATTTAAACCTCCTTCACGTTTTCTATTTACTGCAGCCTCTTTATTTTATTGGTTAAGTGTTTTTTTTTTCGCCCTTCGCTTTTTTTGCGTCTTATACATGTACATAGGAAAGTTATAATTGAATAGCGAATCTTTTGATAGCCAGGCTATTTAAATAATGTTTTTTAAAATTTCAATTACAAGCTTTTCACCGGTGGAACGCCACTTTCGGCATACACCTAATCATCATCAGAATACAAAGCGCTTGTTTCACGAATTGTTGTGAAAACAGATTTTAATAATTCCGTTTAAAATTCTGTGCAACAGAATGAATATCAACAGATTAGTTTTAAAAAGAAATCGTTTCCTTCAAATAAACTGTATTTCATCCTTATCCTCTTTTACTGACCATTTTTAATCAACTATGTTAATTACATTAATTTTGATTTCTAGCCTAATTTGATATCATATATTCTGGTATTATTTATAATGGTTGTTTCTCTTTCGTACAATTTTACAGAGTTATGCCCGGAAAATAAGTCATAAATTACTTTAGTGAAAGAACAAAAGCATTTCATTTTATTCTTGGAAGAACTACAGCACTCAATTTTATTTTGGGAAGAATTAAAGCAGTCAATTTCGTTCCTGGGAGAGTTAAAACATGGACTTCACTCTTGCAAAAACTAAAATATTATATTTCATTCTTTGAAGAACCAAAACTCTTAATTTCATTTATGGAAGCACAAGAACACTTAATTTCACACTTGGAAGAACTAAAATATTAAATTTAATTTTTGGAAAAACTAAAATATTGAATTTAATTCTTGAAAAAATTAACATATTAAATTTAATTCTTGGAAAAACTAAAATATTAACTTTAATTCTTGAAAAAGCTAAAATATTAAATTTTACAATTGGAAGAACTAAAATATTAAATTTTATTCTTAGGAGAATTAAAGCATTCTTTTTCCAAGAGATTTTTTTTATTGAGATTAAACGATGCAATGCTGTACTGGAAAACCAAAAGCGTATTTTTGGCTTTTATTTATTTATTTTGCTTAAGAATGAAATCAAATTTTCATTCACAACTGCATTTGAAAGAATTACATGACATATGATATTTCCTTTATTTAAGTCACTGTATTTATGTGCATGCAAAATTACTAATCGACAGACGGTCATCTTTTGATAAATGTTGAAAATTTCATAAAGATCTCAACTTTAGAAATTAACTATACTAAAAACAGAGAACCAAATTTCATTTACTTGATATATTTTTTTTTAATTAGTTGGTTTATATACATGAAAAAGAACAAACCGATCAACTCCTTGATGGATTTCGTTCCAAATTTGATGCATATCTTAATTTAGATGCAACAAATTTTATTTATCTAATTGTCTTTATTTTCTAGCTTAATTTAAGTCTGGAGAGTTGGAAAATAATGGTTTTCGATCAATGGAATTCGGCCAGAATTTAAAAGTAGGCCATAAATTTGGAGTAAAAACAACCCAAATTTCACCTGCATATCATACGTTATCGGTTTACATACAGCAAGACGTAATTCCAAAAATGAGTTTTTTAAAGCAAGCAAATCGAAAAATGGAGATTCGACAAAATCTGGCATTCGAACATTTTGACGATAAAAATACTTTTTTTTTTAAATAAGGAAAATAAAGACGCATTAAAAATGAATACTGATTTTTCACAACAATATTCGCAACAATTTTTTCTAATTGCAAAATTGTTCGCCGATTCGAATTTTTAGAAATTTTTAATAGAAAGTAAAAACTAAAGTCAGAAAAACCTTCATCATTCACAATACATTGAATCCATGAGTATTAGAACATATTCACATTAAATTTATTATGTAATTATAATGTACACATTTACATAAATTTATTATGTAAATTTGTAATTCCTTACGTAAATGTGTATTACTTTATTTTGTAAATGTGTGATTCCTTATGTAAATATGAATTACATTATTATGTAAATGTGTATTACATTATTATGTAAATATATAATTCCTTGTGTAAATATGTAATTCATTATTTAAATGCGCATTACATTATTATGTAAATGTGTATTACTGTAAATTCGGGTATTATGAGTACGTTTACTTAAAATCTATGTGCATTACGAACACATTTATTTTAAATTTTCGAGTATTACGAACACAAATGCTGTAACGAATCAAAATCGCAGCAACCTCATCCAATAGAAACTGTTTCCTGAAAGCATCGTGTTTCCTCGGTCTTCAAAATAATGTATGTAACATAGGATGACGGGATAATCATTTGCAAATTATATCCACTAATCAGAGTAAAGAGTCAACAATGCGTAAACGAACAGCAGGATTAATTATACAACTGGGCGTTATTTGATAACAGATGATCGTTGATCTAAATGGGACATTGCGATCCATTGATCTCTGTACATGGCAGACTCAAATTGCACTGGCGGAAATGTACCGACTTGCCTCTATATCAAGATTGAGCAAGCTATTTAATGTCGTTATAATAATTGGCTCTAGTAATTACAAAATTACAAGAGGAACTTAGAGTTAGAATATTGAGAATTTAACATTGAAACTCTGAATGCAGAAATACTATCGTCTGGGGGATTATCAATAATATATAATGAAAATTAATTACAAATACGAAGGTCTACAAAAGTTTTCCTTAATAATTCCAAAATTCGAATTAACAAAAAATATTTACAGCTTTTTTTTTAATAAAACCATTTTCGAAATTGTTGCACTGAGTAAATGAATGTATATATGAATGCCTTTGAGTAAATGACAGTTGCAACATTATTACATGCCATAATGTGTCATGTAATAATCAGTTGCAACTGTCTATTAGGAGTGCAGCAACTCTTAAAATATATAGAACAATATTTAAACGTGTATGAGTGTTTTTCTTCGTTAAGAGTTCGATGAACAATAAATAAAAAGCAAGAAAATGCATTAAAAAAGACATAAAATGAATTTACAATTAGGAAACATGCAAATGAGTCCTGCATGGAGACTCGCTCAAAAAAGACATTAAATTCAATCACGGCGCAATAACTGCGCAACATCTGAAGGTGAAAACGAAAGTTTCCTTGCATTAAGTTTACTCAGAGCATAAGCTGGTCAGGGGGCAGAGCAGATTTGGTACAAGGTTAATTGTTTGACTACTTTTTGTTTGTTTGTCTATTTGCCTTTTAAGATTCGCTTTTGGTGCCACGATCTCTCTCCCCTCCCCCCTCTACGCAAGCCTTTACGATGACGCGATGGAGATTCATTTGTTTTATTGAGCCTTCATTTAAAATTTGTAAAAACCTCTCGTAGAAAAAAAAGATAGTCGCAATATAATAATAATTATATTAATGATGATATATATGTCAAGAGTAAATTATCGTTATATTGATGATAATAAATAACGATGATGAATTTCAAAAATATAATTACAAATTTTGAACTATTTTGAGATTAAGCTGTTTATTAATAAAATACTTTAAATTGTATTCTTCTAAGAAATATATTTTTCAAGATGGTTTATTTTAGAGTTCACGAAAAAATGACATTGACCACTAATTAAAATGTTAATTAAAGCAAATGAATCTAACAAATTCATGATTACTTAAATATTTGTCATTCACAATATTCAAAGCTAGGTTATTTCCATTAGGAAATATATTAAATAATATAGAAATATAAAAGCTACATGCAATATTTTCCCCCTACAGATATTAATTCCTTATTTTTGTTAATTATTTTTTATTTTTTTTAACAAAAAAATCTTTAACAAGGACACTTGGTAAACAATTTAAGTAAACTAAGAAACAGTATGCAACTGGCCTATTGTTATTTAAGCAAGTACAGATAGTATATAACATACTACAGATAAAATAAAAATAAAAATCGAAACAATTAATTGCGAAAAGGATTAAGGATATAGAACGCCAAACTATACGACTGTAAATTATATGTTAAACTCTGCAATATTTTAGAGATTAGCTTAAAAATAACGCAATTAATGAATGTGCAAAAAAAAAAATGTAATGGAAAAAAAAAGTCAACTCACAACAAGTCACAAACTCAAAAACACAATGAGCTTTAAAGTGAAAGATCATTTTAAAAACGATCATTATTAGTAACTTCTTTTTCAATGCAGACAGGAATTGTGCTGATGCAAAAATCCTCAAAAACCAATGAAATAATGAACCCTTGCATCGAATGGTCTCTTTAAAGAGACAACTCTATTATTCAATTCAACGTTCAGCATCTTAAAACGATAATTGTCATTATCTTTTTCAGATGCAGAACGACATTAACAGCCAGAACTGGTCGTATGCAATCGAAAGCAATAAAGATTAAAAATAAAGCGAAGTGTTATTCTGTCGCACTTTACGAACGCATTACAACTCATTCCGCTGTAACAACCTCAGCCAAAAAAGCAAAATAATTGCACTTTACGAGAAAGTTATGACTCCATCGCACGCCAAAAAGTGACAGCGAACCCAGCAGTAAAGAAGCAAAGGCCATCACCGAAAAATAATGGCACGGCACTCCAAAACGGAAATATTCGAAAGCGAGGGGACAACGCATCTCGTAAATTGATTGGACGAGAACAGAGTCTCCGAAACATTTTGTCAGTCTCTATTATTTTAACTGATAGATAAGGTAGTAAGCACGGAGAGGAAGATACCTTTGCTTTCGGATACATCGATCAAACATATCGAAGATGCATCATTTTTGCTTTAAAGCCATACCGCCGCCGATCGATGGTTACTTCGGCGGTATAATACGAAATTGAAAATACGGGAAAAGCGTTTCCTTTTCCTTTTGTTCAGCGTGGGTGGCGATCATTTATCTATTAAAGGCACGGTTTGCCCGGAAATTCGTCTTTTCTGCTGAAAAAAAAGGATGCGAAGCTGGGAAAGGAAATATGAATGCTGGCTGTTCAATTTCGTTTTCCAGAGTAAAGGGAAAAGGACAAGCATTTGGAATGGGAAATCCAGAGTTTCGTTTTCCAGAATAGGGGAAAGAAACGTTTAGAATAGATATTCAAGCCTCCCTCCCCATAAGTTCTCATGTGATTATACCATATACAAATATTTGTCATTTTGTTTTTCTATTTTATTCTGTAGCGACACAGAAATCCATTCCGCAGATGTATTTTGCAAGAAATTAAACAAGATCAACAACGATGGATAAGTCATATCACTGACCTCCGACCCGCCACGAAGGCACACAGATCAACCACTCAAGATTGAATGACCGGACCGCCGCTACAGCAACACTGGCGGGAACTGTGGTTGAGTCCTAAGGGCCCTCACTGGCCAAGGTACAGCCCTTCCCGTAGGGATTACGTCTCACCATCGATGGGAGGTCCAGAACCCCCACCTTTTATTGTGGCCACCGGGTTGGCGAGATCCAGCTGATATCTGTCATTATATTTTAAACCTATAATTGTGATTATCTTAATACTGGAAACATCTCATCCTCATTTCGATGCCCCCCCCGGGAGTTTCAATAATGGATAACGGATCTTTTGTTCAGAAGATAACTTGAACCCCAGGTAACAAAACATAGGCGAACAGCACACAAATATAATTAAAGCAATACATGCAAAAATTAACAGCATACACAAACAGCGAATAGTTATCACACAACAACAACAGTGCAATAGCGCTTAAAGTGCTTCTAGAGAGCTCGCTCTATGTTCAGTACTCTAGAGAGATTCTATTCTTCAAGTAACTATTTCGCCTTATTTCCCAAATGGATATAGAATTTTCTAAAAAATATTCTATAGTTTTCCTACAGGATATAGCTTTTTCTAAAATGTTTCCCAATAGGGTATAGGATTTTCCAGAAAAATGTCTGGATTTCGGTTTCTTATAGAATGGCACTAAATTTCTTGTATTTTTAAAAGCCTTCGCTTTTTGTCGCCAAAGTAAATATTCGCCAAACTCAGAGATTAATGATTTGACATCTTCTCAATATCTATTAAAATATCTATAAACTCTCTTCCTTAATATGAGACCAACAGCACAGGAAATCAATATCATAAATTTGAAACAGAATAGTTCTTATTTCATCAAAATGGTTTATACAGTGTCTTAAAATTTAAATAAAATATACTTATTTAAAAATATCGATTTCATTTCTGTTCAATAACGTTTTTTTTTTTGATAATTTATTTTTAAAAATTTAATTTTAATGTTACGATGAAATCCAAATTCATACAAACCGAAACATTAGGTAGGTCACGCGCTTTGGGCGATGTTAAAATTAAGATTTAAAAAAACTTACTTTGGTGTTAACTCTGAAATATGACGCCATTCCAGCCTTCATCTCGTTATATATATATATATATATATATATATATATAAACTTGCTCCTTCTGTAATTATGTAACACATTGATTCAATTAAATTCCTGTTTTTCCGCCTTATCAAATAACAAAGTATCACATCGTCGGTTTTAAAATATAGACACTGTACTAATAGTTTAATTACATAAGTAATTAATCAAGCCGAACAAGCTGGTTATGAAAGGTGACTAGTAAGCTAATAAGTTTTTGCAGAATGGATTACACTGAAGAAAAAACTAACGATGTTAAATAAGTAGGGATGCAGCAATATAGATAATAATGATTTGTATATAAAATACAGGGTGGTTATAATTAAACTTCCCCTATAAACAGAATCCCGCAATGCAAACGAGTGAACGGATTGCAACGAAATTTGGTATATAGACTATACATAAAATGCTAAAGAAATGTTGAAGGGGAAAAAATGTTCCAAAACGTCCACTAGAGGGATTTTCCTCTTAAAAAATATTAACAATCTGGAACAAGAACTATAATAAAATGTAT
>JAPMOQ010012849.1:2312405-2324549 GCA_026543055.1 Argiope trifasciata
AAAGATGTTTTATAATGTATGAAGAAGAGAAGCGTTATGCAAATTAGAGCATGAATCGTTTGCAGGCATTGTCATGTTTTATGTCCATGACATAAAACACAAAAGTCTGGTGTATCGTGCAGGTGTTGCGATGTTGAATTACATAAAGTACTGCATAACGCTGCAAGTGCGTAGCATCACAATTGATCAGTTGTGTCCACGACTAGAAATTTTGAAAATGAATGAGGGTGGCACACATGGAGCATCTTTCCCTACATCACCCTGAATACAATAAGCAATTGCTTCTTTTGGATCATTTCGCCTAATCAGTTCTTGTTTCTTAGAACTAAACTTTTTTTAAATTCGTTAAAACAGCGTGCTGTTATTTTTTCCTTACCTTTACATAATGTGGTTCGATAATCTAACTAGTCGATTTATGTTTATATTGTTTCTATAGTGTCAAAATTAATGTTTTTTTCTGAAAAGTCGTCTTCAGGTGAACGTATTGGAACTAAAACTTTTCGAAACTCCGTGATATAGTCTGTTTACCAAATTTCCAACAAGTTCTAATTATAATTAGTATAGCAATTACGTTTGCGTTATAGGCTTCTGCTTATAAGGGAAGTTTAATTATAATCATCCTATATATAAAACAAGAAATAAATTGACAAGTATTGTTATTATTTATGGGCACTTATCATTGGCAAGCCCACTGATCGCTGTCAGTGACTTTAAGCCTAAATTAGCCTCGTTTTTCAGTAGCAGCAACTAGGACCAAGAGTACGACTTAGTTACTTCATGCTTTACATTCGCTTGCATAACCCCCTTTTACAAGGGGGGGGGGGGGCAAGGTAGAACACAGAATAATAACAATGCCGAGCCTCAGAACACTAGGAAGACAGGCTACCCCTAAGCCAGGACGCCGGCACAACAAATATTGAAATAAATTAATAAAAAATTAAAATATTAATAATGTGAGAATCAAAATTGAAATGCAAATGCATGACAATTTGTGTCTTTTTTATAAAGAAAACATGGGAATTAATTCAAACATTTCATTTCCGCTAAAATACCATTATAATTCTAATTAAAATTTCTCTTCTGGTATTTAAATAATTAAATGGAATTTTTTTTTCATCCTTAACTATAATTAAACAGCTTAGACACCGCTATAAATGACATCACAGCCACCGAAATTTAATTACTTAACGGTTTACATAACTTCAAATTAAATCCAAAAATGCCTCAGATGTTGAATTCAAAAATCCAAGCAACGGCGTTAAGCCTTACTTAACTGAAAACCCGTAAGCCCTCATTCGAAATTTCTAATAACACACCGCGTTCCACTCTCACCGGAAATTCATTTAGTCGCAATTATTCAATTAAGCGGTATTCCTTCATAAATTTTCTGCCTTGGAAGACGAAAGGAAAATATTAAAATAGGGAAGGAAACATTTCTGGAGGCAAAGTA
Source organism: Argiope trifasciata (assembly GCA_026543055.1). Taxonomy (NCBI): domain Eukaryota; kingdom Metazoa; phylum Arthropoda; class Arachnida; order Araneae; family Araneidae; genus Argiope; species Argiope trifasciata. The sequence continues at coordinate 2,313,856 of JAPMOQ010012849.1, forward strand.
AAAAAACAATCGTGTTCCTCTAGCTTCGCTGTAATTAGATATCGGTGGCCGTAGCCTCGCCTAATGACAGTCTAGCGAGGGAACTCATTTAAAGAGAGGGGCTTTTCGAATTCCATTTATTATTGGGAGGGATTTTCCATTGTGTGCCCCTAATGTTCCATTTAAGCGACAAAGTGTCGCTCCTCATCGGAAACTTCTTACCTCGTAAACGGATTTTTACGATACATTTAGGAAATGTCCGGAAATAAATCGGGAATGATTAATCGCTGTTGCTCGGAAAAGGGCCGACTTTTATGAAGATTTGCTTTACGCTGAGAGGAAAGGGAGCTATGTGTTGCTTTTGTGGAGTTTTTGGGTGGGCTTAAGCTTACTTTCAGACTGATGATACGTTCCAAAGATTCATTACTGAGATCATAGCTTATCTAATAAAGAACAAAAAATCTGTAACCTAGGGACATGATTTTAGTGTACAACATATATAACATAATGTTTCCCAATGAATTAATAAATAATGCCTCTGATTGAAATGTTGCATGTTTCTTAAAAACTAAAATGAAGAACACATATCCGATGGCATATGCTTTATGCAAAGTGTTAAAGTATAATATTTCTAGTAGTGGCATATTTTTTTAGAATAATAATGATAAGTTTTTAAAATGCATAGAAGTTGAGATAATATTTTAATTGAGTCCTATAATATGTAATGAATAATTAAAATCGAATCATTTAGTGCTATTCCTTTAATAAAAATTAACTGAATTTTGTTCGTTCGATTCTAAAACATCTGGCGCTTATCTTCTGCTCAACCAGAACATCAGGATAATTGGAATGCAGTCTTGGTGGAATGAAAGCTACAGTTTGAATCTGGATTATTTTAATTTGAAAGGAACGAGTAAAAGGAATATTCAGTTGCATAAAATGATTCTTACTAATAACAGTAAGTACATTTGTAAGCTGCTCGCAACACATTGCCAAGTTTTATTATTAAACTGGGACTTTAAAAAAAACTTTTATTATGACAGGAACGCACTGTGCTCTCCCAATTCCAGAATGCAACAAATATTACCTAAGCACATGCATTATATGTAGTATTTCAGTACTGAGAGTATATCTTTCTCGTAACTGTATATTTCTCTTTAATTGGAATGTCCCCAAATAACACTAGTGTTGCTTTACAACGGGACATCAAAATAACTAAACTAAACTAAAAACATGGAATCGGAATGAATTATGCTTTTCTGATAAAAGAATGATGTATATGCAAGTAAAGGCACATGCTTTATACAAATGCATATGTTTCTTATAATGGCCTGCTTCTCAAAAAATGGTGCTGTTTTGAATGAATTATGCTTCTTGAGTACAAGAATGAAGTACACAAAACCTAGGCACCTGCGTTATACAAAGTGTTTTAGTAGAGACGGTACCAATTTCAGGTAGAGGCATTTTTCTTAAAAAATGTTACTGACTGGAATAAATTGAGTTTCTCCTATAAAAGAATAAGAAGTATATAAAAATAAGACACATGCATTTTACAAATGTATATGTTTATGAGAATGATATGCTTCTTAAAAAATGTTGCTCACTTGAATGAATTATGCATCTCCAATGAAAGAATGAAGTGCATATAGATTAGGCAGTGTTATACAAATTGCTAACGTACAAATTGTACGAATTTCTGGTAATGATATGTTATTTTCAAAGATTTCTATCGATTGGATACATTATGCATCTCCAATTTCAGAATGGTCTATAAATTAGACACATGTACTTTAGTACAGAATATAAACTTATTTGATAGTTATATGTTTCTAAAAAAATACCTCTGATTCAAATGTTGAATGCTTTTCAAATGAAGGAATGTACACTTATGTATATGTTATATAAAATGTTTCGGTACAGTGGTGACATATTTCTGATACTGGTGTGTTCCCCCTCCCTTCAAACAAACAAAAAATAAAAAGAAATGCTGCTGATTGAAGTGAGTTATGCATCCTCAATATTAGAATGAAATACACGTAACTTAGGCATAAGTGTTATACAAAATGTTTTGGCCCAGAGTATATATATTTCTAATAGTGACTTTTTCCTCAAAAAAAGCTACTGATTTGAATGAAAGTAGCTTCTTCCATAAAGGAATGAGCAGGTTATGCGTTTAATGAAGTGTTTTAATACACTCTATATACATTTCTAGTAGAGGTATATTTTACAACTTACAAATGTTGTTGATTAGAATGTTGACGATTGGAATGATATATGCTTGTCTAGTAAAATAGCAATGCTTAAACTAAGCAATAGAAGGTGTTTCAATATAGCATATACATATTTTTGGTAGTAGTGTTTCTCCAGTAATACGATTCACATAATACTAATCTTGAATTATGTGTCCAAAGGACAATTTAAAATATCACCTTTGAATCATACGTATTTAATAATAAAACTTGGAATCAGAATCAAGCAATATGTTGCGAGCAACTTACAAATGTATTTACTGTTATTAGTAAGAATCATTTTATGCAACTGTATATTCCTTTCAAATTAAAACAATCCAGATTCAATAATCAATAATCCAGCGCCCATTCCAGCAATTATATAGATGTTCTGGTCTAACAGAAGGTAAGAGTCAGATGTTTTAGAATCAAGCAAACAAAATTCAGTTATTTTTTTAAAAAAAGAATAGCACTAAATATTTAGATTTTATTTATTCATTATAGATTATAGGACACAATTAGAATGTTATCTGAACTTCTATGCATCTAAGAGACATCATTATTATTTTAAAAAGCATATTTTTTAGTTACAGATATCATTACTTTATACATCTTGAAGAGCATGATGATAACGATGATCCAGTGTTACAACATAATGTTGATTTCTCTGTGAAATCTCTATCTCCAAAAGTCTTTTTATATAAAGTATAGAAACTTCCTAAAATGCATAAAAGTAAAAAAATCACAGAAACTGCTACACATAAACACTCCCATTAATTTAAATGCAATTAACTCCTTATGAAATTTCAAATCTGAAGACAGCATCTCCTTCAGAATCTTCTCCATGAAGTAATGAAATATCCTATAATAGCAATGTTATCAAAAAGCATAGCATCTGCTTCCTATATTAACTTCTATTCATTTCAGTGCAATTAATTCATTATGAAATTTCAAATTTGAACATTCTACCTCCTTCAGAGGCTTCTATCTGAAGTAATGGATACTTTATAAATGTATAGATATCAAAAAGCATAAAAATGTTTTCATTTATATCTCCCTAAATTCTTCCGGATAATTAATTCTTTATTTAATTTCGCATATATGACTAGTATTACTTTCAATCAATTGGATCTATTCTTATAAGTCACGAGAATATACAATTTTTTTAACATATCCATTCTGTTCCAATCCATTGTTTCCCAACTAGCAAATGAGTCTTAAAAAAGGAAATAAAAACTGGGTTTTTCAAGTTTTCAAAAACTTTTTGGCATACTTTCAAGTCTCAAACTTTGCCAATTTCGTATAAAACTTCAGCCTTTTTTCAAAAAATGATGAAAACTTTCCAAACTCTTGTATCTTAAGTTTTTATTTTGTTTAAAACTGCAAAGATTATATAAAATACAAAAGTTTATTTTTCCACCGATAAAACAAAAGAATTGAAATCATGAATACATGAGAAATATATAGTAGTCTCATATTTTTAACATAACAATACTTCAGCTTACTTCCTAGTTAAAGTTTGAAGTAAGAAAAATAATTATTTGTCACAGAAAAATTGTACAGGCTAAAACAACAGAATACTCCCTTTTTCAGAACACTCAGAATATCGAGAAAGGTCTCCTTCACTTAATATTCCATCTAATTAAAAAATGTCATTAATAATAGTTATCAAATCAATTATTAATTATACTAATAGTTATTTTAAAAAACAATTCACGAATTCAAAACATATTATAGATGTGAAATTCAGAAAAAGTGTTATTTATCTAATATTCTGAAGCTGTACGAAAGTTCTATCGGAACAATTCCAACATTTTTTTGGAAATAATCAGATGATGGGAAAGACACCTGAACCGGCATATTCTTCCCAAAATGAATTCTTTCTGCCAGCATTATAAAGAGACAACATTTTATCAGCAACTGCAGAATGATTGTTTTCTCCAGCAATTTTGATAAGACTGTTTTTCTTTTTGCAATAAATTATCGTATGATTGCATACCATTACTATCTACAGAAGAGCTCCTTTCCATTTTCAGCTACTTAGGAACTCTTTTACGTTATTAGTTGCTGAGGACATCTTCCTATTTTCAACTACTGACGAACTCTTTTACGTTACCAGTTGCTGAGGACGTTTTCCTATTTTCAGCTACTGAGAAACTCTTTTACATTATTAGTTGCTGAGGATATCTTCCTATTTTCAACTACTGAGGAACTCTTACGTTATAAGTTGTTGAGGAGTTTTTCTATTTTCATCTACTGAGGAACACTTTTACATTACCATTTGTTGAGAACGTTTTCTTATTTCCAATTACAGAGGAACTCTTTTACGTTACCAGTTACTGAGGACATTTTATTATTTTCAGTTACTGAGGAACTCTTTTGCGTTACCAGTTACTGAGGACGTTTTCTTATTTTCAATTACTGAGGAACTCTTTTACGTTACCAGTTACTGAGGAAATGTTTTCTGTTTTGAGTAATCAAGGAACTTTTTTATTTTATTTTTAGCTACTGGGGTGGGGGGGAGCGCTCTTTTATGCTACCAGCTACTGATGGATTCTTTTTTTTTTGTTTCCAGGTATTTGAAACATAATTTCTCTTCCCAGGTACTTAGGAACTTTCTGCCACTAGCCACTGAGAAATTCCATTCTGACCATCGTTAAGGAACTCCCTCACACCATTAGATAGTAAAGAATTCTTTTGTGACTAGCTATTGGTCACTAGCTACGAAACACTCTCCTTTGGTAGTGAATGTTGAGAAATTATAATTAGTAAGAAACTGCAATTCTTAGCATTGAATCAAAAGGTTTGAAATTCCTCTCTTTCATTTCCCGAAACATTTACACAATCACTAGAAACTGTCCTTTATTTCCAAACAGCGAATCTACAAATGAAAATTAACATCTCACTACAAACTTCTCGATACCAATTAAGAACAATTCAAGAAAACACTCAATCAAAGCCATTCAATCGGAGGTGTACTATACAAACGCCGCTCCAATTTCCCAAATGCTTCTTCAGGAAACCAGTAGATCGATTCTCTCTCCCAAACAATGCACAGAAGCAACAGGAGGCTCAGATTACAACTTCGCCCATTCATATGCCAACTCAATACATCTACTAGAGGCTGGGAATTAATAATGCCCAGAGGAGCCCTTCGAATCTTACGACTCACACCGACCTTTTAGGCAGCGAGCACTTCACATGGAATTGCAAATGAAGGAATGAAAAGGTACTCAGCTTGCAATACCCGCCATTAATTCTCCAGAGATTACTTGGGCACACTGCGTTGACGTTTCATATTAGTTCGTTGCCGGCCGATTGAAATTCGGTGGTGTTTGAATATATTACTGAAACTGGCAGGGAATGAAGTAAGCGTTTAGCAGAGAGGAAACCGTTTTGAAAGGATTTATAAGAATAACTGAGTTCACTTGCGAGATTTATGTAAAATTAGAAAGTAACATTTGCGAATATTCGTCAAAATAAGTTTCGTGGAAGATTGTGGTATAAAATAAGGCTAACATGCTAATAAAGTTTTATTCCATTGCTGGTTATGGATTTTCTGTTACTTTTTGATAGTTTTAACAGCATAGGGGCATAGAATATTGTCAACGAATGTTTATGTGGCAATCTTAACAATTAACAGAAATTAAAGGTATCTAAGGAGATAGTGGTATAAAATAAGATTAACTTGCTAATGAGAATGCGACCAAGTTTTATTCTGTTGCTGGTTATGGATTTTCTGTTACATTTTTATAGTTTTAACAGCACATGGGCATAGAATGTTATCAACGTATGTTATGTGGCAATTTTTACAATTAACAGAAATTGAAGGTAACTGAGGAGATTGTGATCAAGGAAGATTTCGGTATAAAATAAGACTAACATGCTAATGAGAATGCAATCAAGTTTTATTCCATTGCTGGTAATGGATTTTCTGTTACTTTTTGATAGTTTTAACAGCTCAAGGGCATGGAATGTCGTCAACTTATGTTTATGTAGCAATATTTATAATTAACAGAAATTGAAGGTAACTGAGAAGCGTGATACATGTTCCTCCAGCAATCTCTCAAACTAATTGCATATCATTATGAGAAGGAAATAAATAAGAAATAATAATGTAATAAGATGTTCGGAATTCCTTATGCATTCCCTTAATGAGAGATAAAGATGCGAGTCGTTTTCTTCAAAATCAGAAACGGAAGGCGAAGTCTTTTAAATCTTACAATGAGATTGCATGCATTATTATACAGGATGTTTACAAATAAATATCCAAACTTTTCGGACCTGTTAAAAGCAAATTGTACCTTGTTGTTCATCGGAAATCCAAAATAACAACTGAAAGTTTGCATTCAATATAGTTATAAATGTTCAGTATAAGCCCCTCCACAAGAATTAAGACAATTAAAGCAATACGACAACTCATTTGACATTTTTTTTTTTACTTGCTTGGAATGAAATTTTGAAAGCATTTATATATGAGTGCATGTCAATACTTGATTCCTTCCCCCTCCCCCCGTTGCTGCATTAAACAGCAGATGCTTGTTCTCCTGTTACCAATTGATTTTGATGAACTTGAAACATGCACATCTGCAGGCTTTCAAAGGATCACACACAACACCGCTTCATGCCCCTGCAACTATAACCCTCTGGTTATTTAAACAGTGTAGTGAGCATGAAATGGGAGAGGCACGGAAAGAGGCTCCTGTTCTATCCATCCCTGTGACTAGTGTTCGACATCCGACATTTATTGATTGAAATATGTTTAGGGATTTCAATATTGGATGAAGCATAGGCAAAGGAAATGAGATTTTTGAAGTTCAGATTAGGGAATGGATTTGGCTTATTAAGCTAACTATCATGTAGGAACTGAAAACTTAAGCCGATTTATAGAAACAAACATACTTACAGTTTGTTTGTTTGTGATTACAAGATTCTGAAAAATAATAAAACTATTTACAAAAAATTAGATCGAAGGATCACAGCGGAGATGCTGAAAAGAGTATGATATGATCTTATTTATCATATCGTTTTGATTTCATTTGTATTTTTGGTGGGATTTAGGATGAATATTTAGAACTTTGTTGAATTTAAACTTTTCGGCTAATGTTTTTATTCCTTACGAGCAGCAAGGTTGTACTTAGCTTCGTTTCCTTTTAATAGCTCTGCAAAGCTGTTGTATTCATTTATAAGAAGCTGTAATATTCATTTATAAGAAGCTGTAATATTCATTTATAAGAAGCTGTTATATTCATTTATAAGAAGCTGGAATATTCATTTCTTATAAATAAATGAATATTCCAGCTTATAAAGTTGGAATATTCATTTCTTTATAAGCTAGAACATTCATTTGTTTATAAGTTGGAATATTCATTTCCTTATAAATTGGAATATTCATATATTTATAAGTTGGAATATTCATTTCTTTATAAGCTGGAATATTCATTGATATCCTGGAGAATATTTTTGGGGGAAGCGCGAGGGTGCATCTCTTACTAGCTCTGTGGTAATGCGACATACATTAATAAGAAAAACAACATTATATTAAGACAATAATGTCCATAAAAGCCCTTTAGTTTCCTACACAACTTAATGTATTTTAATCTACTTAGTTTTTTGCTTAAGCCATTCAAAAGTATTTGAATTAGATTTAATATCGCACATTAAAATCACATGAGTTAATAACTTTTATCTTAAATAATTAATACCAGAAAATCCAATAACTGAATAGAAAGACCCAGTAAAAAAACAGAACCACATTTTGGAAATGGGGTCAGAAAGTAAAGTTCCGGACAATCACTCGCTTAATCAGGGCAAGAGAAAAACATAAATTTGCTTTACGCCTTATAATGAGATTCCCGGGTAAGTAGGGTAAACTGTGAGTCGAAGCATTTTCAGAAACCTTGTTCCTTGCAGTTCGGAAACCTTGTTTCTGCCAGTGAATGGTGGATGACTGTAATTAGTAAAAGGGGCAATCAATTAATTTCCTTCTTTTTGGAAATACTTGTTCGGCAGCCTTCTTTTACAGCAATCTAATCTACTAATTTCAGTTATTTTGCAAGCTTTTTCATTCTGCGTTCTTTCGAGAGGTATCTTTTGAGGGTGCAGATAGAAAATAGATCATAGAATATCTTGAATACTTAAAATCAACTGGTGAAAGAAATAATTCAAACTATTTTAATTTTCAATTACTACTGTTTTTACAGATTAACCATATTAGAAAATCAAAGCATTATTGAATTTAAACAATACTCAAACACCCACATGCTGTGCAATAATCTTTTAAAAACTAAGTTTTACTGTTATGTACAAACAGAGCTGATTCTCTTTTGTAATGCACTGTAGTTTTGATTAAATAATAAGTGCATAAAAGATTTCAAATTTTTATGAATCTCCAGTAATTTTTGTGGCAAACAGAACACTCATATAGCACTTAAATTTAGTTCAAAAGCCAGCGTCCTGGGATAGGGATAGCGTGTCTTCCCATGATCTGGGCGTCCCGGTTCAGGCAGAGTTGTTCTGTGTTCTATCTATGAGGTGTATGAATGTGCCCCCCCCTGTAAAAAGGGGTTGTGCAAGCGAATGTGTGTCACCTTCATTTGAGCTGGGCCGCGGAGGGCCTAGTGGTAAGGTCTCGGCTTCGGAACCAGAGGGTTTAAGGTTCGAGACTCGATTCCCCCGAAGATCCGTCGTGTGAAAGGGGTCTCTTGCACGTTAAATCTGTCAGGCCAAACGTCCTCCCGCTGGTGTGGTGTGGAGAGGGGGGTGCCACTTCAGGTGTCGTCCTCGTCAACTGACCGTGGTTCAAAATGACGAGGTTCGTCCCAAAATAGTCCTCGTGTTGCTTTAAACGGGACGTTAATATAACTAAGCTAAACTAAACTTCATTTGAGTTAGAAGTCAGACTTCTGCCCTCTGGGTGCTCAGGGATCTTTACCCTCAGAAGCTACAGCAACCTCTTTCCGTGGAAACACGGACAAGACATCATCATTTAGTTCAAAAATCAATTCTTTTCCCTTGTGAATTAACTGTTATTTAGAATCAATTATTACACCATTGAAATTTTAAATGCTTATGAATCGCCAGCAACTTTTGTATTGAACAAAACCTTTATATAATACTTATATTTAATTCAGTAATTAGTTCATTAATTCTTGTGAATGCACTGTAATTTTGACTCAATTATTAGTCCACTGAAGATTTTATACGCCAGTGAATTTCCAATAGTTTTTGTATTGAACAAATATTAATAAAAAAATTACATAGATTTTCCCTTTTTCTTGTAATTATTTAGGATCGAATATTAATAGATAGAAGATTTTATTAGGTTGTTCGGAAAGTAATTTCATTTTTTCCTGACAAAGGATTTAATTGCATTTTTCGCACCCAATTTCATACTTAAACCGCAAAATCATTTTATGTTTTAAGAGCTGATAGCAAGGCTTGAGTGTGAAAAAGTGCAGCTGATTCTTCGCAGTAGTTTTTGGATGGTGCCCTTTTAAATATGGAGAGCAATAAACAGCATTTTCATCATTCTTTTCTTTTTTGCTATATAAAAGGTAAAAATGCTGTCAAGCCAGAAATAAATTAGCCAATATGTGTGGAGAAGATGTGTTAACAATACATCAGTACCAGAACTGATTTGCAAAATTTTTCCTTCAAATGAGGAGGCCAAAAACCACCTCGATCAGTTTTTTTTACAGCAAAGACCAAAACTTTTATGAGCGTGTAATCATGTTACTACCAAAAATATGGCAAAAGGTATTAGACCAGAATGGCAATTTTATAATTTAATAAATAATTTATTCATTAAACGAAAATTTCTTTTCATTTTGACAAAAAAATATGAAATGACTTTCCGAACAACCGAATAGATGTATATAGAATTTCCTATATCTTTAATGTCGTTTACATGATTTAAGGTTTTAAACTCAAGAACTAATTTGACAATAAAATGCGAAAGATGAATCAGTTTTGTTTTGTTTTTAAAGAAATTCCAGGCATACAAATTCGATAATATAATGGATTATAAAATCATAAATATGCCGCATTAACAATGACAGGTAAAAAAGAGGTCTATATCCTACATTGCTTTCATTCCGTCGCTCAGAGAATCTGCTCACTCTAAAACTTTTTGGAAAAGGGAAATTTAGATAAAAAGATAAAATAAGGCCTCTATTTTAGAAAAAAATATCAAAAGATTTTATTTATTGAAAATTTTAAAAATATTTAGCATATATGATTTTACATATGTATGGAAGGATGATTCATGGAAGGAGCACTTTGTACACATTTACACAAAGAATTGCTCAAGTGGAATTTTGTATACATATGTAGAAGTTATTGTTCAAAGAGGGGATTTGTATCCATTTGTAGAAAAAGTTTTTCATAAAAAGATGGAATTTGTATACATTTGTAAAAAGAATTACTAAAGAAGGAATTTGTATATATTTGTAAAAAGAATTGATCAAAGAAGAGGGAACTTGCATG
>JAPMOQ010012849.1:2324559-2358255 GCA_026543055.1 Argiope trifasciata
TGCTCAAAGAAGAGGGAATTTGCATACATCATTAGAAAGAAGCTGTTCAAAAAAGATGGAATTTGAATACATTTGTAAAAAGAATTACCTAAAGAAGGAATTAGTATATATTTGTAAAAAGAATTAATCAAAGAAGAGGGAGCTTGCATGCATTTGTTAGAAAGAAACTGCTCAAAGAAGAGGGAAATTGTATACACAGTAATAATAATTTTTGCAATTATATAAAATAATATTATATGCGTTCTATTTGTGTAGAATTTTCTTTGCTAATAATATTCCAGTGCATATATTGTTTAAATAAAATTCTACAAAGGCAAAATTGTTTCCCTACCCATTTTTTAAGCCTAACTTTATTTTTTTACGTGACAAGCAAAGATTTAAAAACATGCAAATTAAAAATCACAAAAAACATTTTTAAAAAATCTGAAGTAAACAAGCAGATTATATTTACAAATTGAAAGGAAAAAAAAAAACACTTTTTGATTTTCTCTTCCAACAGAGAACATCTCATCTCGACACAGAAAGGATTAGTTTCAAAGAAAAAAAAGAATCAACTAGAAGGAACACGAATACCGCCGGGGAAACGAAAGACCAATGAATGCCGTCACTGCTGTAATTTGATCAGCAATTCCAGTGATTAAATATTTATGTTTCCTGCCCTTCACCACTCCCTTTTCCGTTTCCCCAACAGCAGTTTTGTAAGAGATATCGGAAAAATAGACACGATATCGCAAGAAAGAAAAAAAAAGAAAAAAAGAAAACACGGTTTGGATCAATATGCAACCACGCGAGAGAAGAGTTCCAGAAGGGATTCCAAGTCATTCAGTTAAGGACAATGAAATGTTTATTAATAATGCAAGAACTCCAGATAAAGACTAAATCAAAAACTTTTCCTTCTTTGCTTTCGAAAGAATGAATTAAAGATCGCCCCAAATATCGGGTATCGTCCAGATAACGCAAAGTTTAATTAACATTTTGATAAGGGATCGATCATTGGGCTCGATATATATTTACGAGATAATTAATTGAATTTGATATATACCAGAAAAGGTTAATTGTTTTATTATGAGAAAGTGACGGGAATATTAAACGTTTAAAATAAACGATGATAAATTTCAGTATGTTTTAGATACCATAATCTTAGTTCAAGCATTTAAATTTTAATCAGAGGTAAAGCTGGTATTAATAGAATTTCTAAGCTCAAATAAAATCTGCATTCTAATTTAAATTAAGGTACCCAAAACATAGTACCCAAATGCAGGTTAAAAACACTAGTTTTCAGGCACATTGGTGATTTTTGTTTATTTATTTTTGTATTTCAGACTTTCCTCTTTCCAAAACAGTTTATCTTTTCTGGGAAAAGGAAGGCCTGACCTATCATCCAGGGTCCCATATTTTTCAGCTAAAAGTTGTCTTTAGCTTCAATTTTTTAAAAATGATTTTCATAAAAATCCTCCACCGTTAACATGATTCCTCAAAAACTGACGGAGGTATTTACGGAAAAATTTTAGCGTGTGTTTTAAATAATATGGGCAATGAAATGAATCAAAAGTTTTATTATTCGTGAAATACTTTTTCATTTATAGATGTTTTTAGAAAAATTAAGTCGTAAATTACTGGAAAAAGTGCATCTATACGTATATTTTTACCTGTAACTTCTTTGCATTTTCTTAAATTTTGGTTCATTTCATTCATCATTAGATTCTATTACTTGTTTGTGTAGAGTGTTAACCTTTTTGGTTTAATGTTCATTAACATTTACTACACATTTTCTTATTTCTCAAAATATATTTTCAAATAATCTTGTTGTTTTTATAGTATTTTGTATTATTATAGAAAATGCATACATAAACCATAGCTTTAAACAGATTTAAAAAAAAATCAATTTTTCAAAAATATTCCTTCGAACATAGTAGGATACCTTTAAAAAAAGATAGTTAGGGAGTATTTTTAAAGCAAAATTTTGATAGATTCTCCATAGAAATATTACTTACTTCAACAGCTGTCATAGCACCATTTCAAGAAAATTATTGAAGATCTTAAGCATAGTCCCTAGATCTTCAAAACTATTCCTCGTTCAAAAGTTCACTTACCTCTATCGATCTATATATGTAGCATGATTTTTTTTTTCAACTTAACAGGTGTGTGTGTGGATATGTGCCCATTTATATAGCGTCAGATCACCACAGGATGGGAAGAGGAAAGAAAATCCATTGCAACCATCGAAAGCAATGAGTAAAAACAATTTAAAACCATCGCCATTACAGGAGATAGATTCTACATAGAAGAGGGTACTCCTTAACAATCCGTTAGACGCAACTTTTCAGACAATTTCTTTTTCTAATAACTAGAAAGCACTGTGTCTGAAAGAAAATTCCCGTTTGCTATCTTCCTAGTTTGTTTTGGAGGGGATTTTAGTACCGTTCCCGCGCTTCAACTGTGATATTCGAAAAGGCATCTGTTATAGATTATCTGTGAGATACGACGAGACCACTTTTGTAAGTATTTCTTACTTCCCCATTCTTTTTCGCATTTTCAATTTTGTGTTTTTAAAATTAATATTAATATCTTTTCCCCTGTTTTAAAGTTTTTATTCTCAATTTTGCAGCGTTAAACTATATTATATATCCCAGATACAGCAGCCAGCTAATATTAACTGCAGTGCGCCTGAAAGAAATTGGGACGAAGAAAAAGTTATCTAAAAGAGAAAGAAATTAATAACATCAATGACTATGATAATTCGTCTAAAAGGTGCAGGCTTTGTCAAAGAAAATGCGCTTAAATGGATATTCATGCAAAAATTGTGGTTTGACGTATTTGTAGCACCAAGCATTTATTCCATCTCAGGAATGTGACAGTGAATAGAACAGGGAAAATATAGATGCTGTAAGAAAAAAATCAACTAACCTATATTTATTGACAAAACTAACGTTGTCGGTTATGAAACTTTGATTATTCATTTTTGCATACTTCACTCTCTTGAGTATTATTATGCATAAATTCTTTGGTATACAATAAAATATGTATGTAAAATCACAGAACTTGATTTATTGCTATTTCTTTCCACTTAAAATTATGTTTCTATCGACATTATAAGTTTATTTTATCAATATGTACAAGTCTATCAGTCAGATAAAGCGCGAGCACATTTGCTTGAAAAAGTCACGCGATTAACGGAGTATTAAACTCCATAAGAATAGGATATGATATCATTTATTATTAAGGTGAAAACATTACATATATTTATATATGGCCTGATATTTGAATTAATTTGTGAAAAGGGTGTTTTATTTGGATTTGTATGAGTAAGAAACACATTATAAAAATGCAGAACACAGTGAAGTATTTAATAAGAAGGGGTTTAGTTTAGTTATTTTAACGTCCCGTTGTACACCAACACTAGGGCTATTTTGGGACGAGCCTCGTCATTTTAAACCTCGGTCGGATGACGAGGACGACATCTGAGCTGGCATCCCCCTCTCCACACCACATCATCAGGAGGACGTTTGGTTTGACGAATTTAACGTGCAAGAGATCTTACTCACGCGACGGTCCTTCGATCGAATCGAGTCTCGAACCTGAAATCCTCCGGTTCCGAAGCCGAGACCTTGCCACCAGGCCACCCGCGGCCCTTAATGAAAGTGGGAGGGGTCAAATGGAGGTGGATGAAATTCTTGCATCCTCCGAATTCGGAAAGATAATTCAAATAAGCTGAAATGTTACTCCATTATAAGGAAAACTTTTTATTCAGAAAGTTTTTCCATTGTTATAATCATTTAGAAATTAATGGCTGAAAAATGCCCCTTCCCCGCAACTTTCAACTCGTTTTTCTCCACTAAAATTTTACCACAACATTTAAAAGGTGACCATCTTTTGTATTGACTTTTAATCTCTTTCATGCTCATGCTCAAATACTCTATTCAATTTATCATAATTATAGAAAATATTACATCGCAAAAATCATTTTATATTACTTACAATTTTTGTAAAAAAATGTTTTGAAAGATACCAATTTCCTTGCCGTAATTTTTTTTTCTTTTTTAAATTAATTGTTTATAGGTTTCAATATTAGGTTATATAAAAGCTTTTGAAATTTTGTTGCACTTACAGTTAAAGTTTGGCTTCTGAATACAGCACATACGAAACATTTTTAAACAGCGTCAATTTTTAAACACTGCAAAGTTTTCATGCTAAATAATGCATAAATTCATTGCAAAAAAGTTAAAGAGATACATAGTTCAATGAATAAAATAGCGCAACTTTAAATCAAAGTCTATGAACTACATGTTTATCAATATTTGAAGTTGTAGCGGTTACATAACTCACATCTTCTCTTTTGGATACTAGATGGCGATGCCTGATAGGCTATCCCATATGCCATCCCATGATGCATTGCGAGTGTAATTAGAATGTGATATGATATTGTACTGCTAATCTGCGCTCGTGAATGTCTTGTCTTTGTTCAGTGTGTGAATGTGGTGATTAAAGAAATGTTCCTGAAAACATAAATTCTGTTGCTTCCTGCACAGATCATAATAATCTACATTCCGACATAAAGCTTAGAATTAATTTATTTTAAGAAAGCTATTAAATCCAATTAACCACAAAATAATTTAATAAAATTTTTTAGCAAATTTCAAACTCAATAAACCAATTTAGCACCAAAGGCAGCCAATAATTAATAATTCTTTCAAAAATATCCGATCTACATAACTGATAACAAAAACCCAAAGTGGAAGCAAGCATTAATCCAGAAGTTTTTACAAATATATTATATTAAATTTCCATTCATCATTGTCGAAAATTACAAGCCATGCACAAAATTGGCTTTCATTGGCGTGGAAATTGGATTTTTTTTAACAAAAAAAATTCCGAGAAAAAAATATAGCGGTTGAAAAATTATATAAGTCCTTTAATTTGGCGAAAGATTAATTTTGTTGCGAGACGAGACAGTAACTTAATTCGATTTACAATCAGCACAAAAAGTGTACATTGAATTAGTTTTGCTAATGAAGAAGCGTTAATTTAATTGATGAAATCATTACGAGAAAAAAAAATGGAAAGGAAATATTTCAAAAACATTTAATTCCATGCTGATTAATTCAATTGCAAGTTGATGAATGCAAAATAAATTGAATTGAAAGATTTACAGGAGCTGAAAATGCGATTTAAACGAACTGCTCTTATGTACCAGGTAAGAAGATTTTCACTTTAATTTGACCTTTGAGGTACGAAACAGGAAACTTTGTTAACAGTAAAAAATTGAAGGCTAAATGAAGAACTGAGAATTTCAATGCTCAATTTCTCCTATACAACTTACTATTTTAGAAACTATGATCCTGATGATTGGAATGAATCGGATGTGCTTGTCCTAATTAATCTTTTCGTTAGCCAACTCGGTTTACTAGAATTGGCGTTTCATCATAATGATAAAAAGCGATTTAGATTTTTGATTGGTAACCCATTAAAGAATTTTTTACATGACTCTAACTAGTACTATTAGGCAGCTGGTAAGATTGCAGATATCTTTTCTGGAAATCTTGACAATCATTTATAACAATAGAGAAATTGATAAAAAAAATTGGAGTAACTGTGGTGTTTTTTAGATGGATTAAGACAATGTAATTCAAGTAAGAATGTCTTCTCTTAGGGATGTATCGTCTTCATGTCTGTTCAGTGAGCTCCTTAGAGATCTGTTGCTATTAAGACTTTATTGAATCCAGATACCAAGGCTGAACGGGAAATTATGTTTCTGGATACCCAATCTAGTGCGCTAAAATTGATATAGTATTTGAGGAATCAACCATATAGCCAGAGGGAGCTCACTTATAAGAGTTACACACTCCTCTTATTATTTCTGAAGTTTATTGTTTCGTTTTTAATACTAATTACGAAATTTTTTTCTAAAATAATAAGTCGATGAACAACAAAAATAATAGGAATAGGATAGAAAAAAAGGAATCAATTAAGAGCAGATATACAAAGAGAGAATAGTCTCCGTCCAAACGTGGAAGGGATGAAAATCACTCAGAATGCCACAGCGGTAGGCAAAAACCAAAAATTTTCCAAGCTGAATTTAATATTAGTTCGGCTGTTCAGGGACATCCCAAATATAAGAAAGGCATTAGAATGCTCTAATTTTCACTCTTTATAATTACTTTTTACTTGTTTTCTTTCTTATACAAGCCTTGCCTTTGATCTTTCGCGTTTGTTTCTTCTCTTTTTTACCGCTGTTTCATTCTGAATGATCAAAATCACTCAGAATGCAACATTTGTAGGCGAAAAACAAAACAATTCCAAGCTGAGTTTAATGGTAGTTCGGCTGTTCAGGGGCATTCCAGGTATGAGTAAGGCATTAATTAGAATGCTCTAAATTTCACACTTTATAATTACTTTTAACTTGTTTTCATTCTTATACAAACTCTGCCTTGGATCCTTCGCGTTTCTTTCTTCTTTTTCACGTTTGCTGTTATTTGATATTGGTTTCCATTCACATTGCCCCAATGAAAATTCACCTACTCTAATACTATTTATCTTCCTTCATCAGAAATCCTTGAAAAAAAAACTATACGTTGATAATTTTCAAATATAATTCACTTTATTGTAATTAAAGACTTCTTTTAAACCTTAAGTGCATTTTTCTGTCAAATGATATCGCAATATTGCTCGTTTTTGTACTAGCGAACTATCACTTCTTACATGAAGTTGTACAAAGAAGCATTGAAATAGCGACTTTCCGTCATAGCTTTTTCTAGAATCAATATTGGAATTATCACAGAATAATAAATCAATCAATATCACAACAATCATTTTCGCAAAAAAGAAATTATAAAAAAAATCATTTTCATTCTAGTAACGCCGCAATAAAAAGTTGAAGTAAAATGTGAAATTGTGCTAAACCATCACTGAGTAATAGTTTATTTTATAATTTTATTTTCCTTCTCTTGGATAGCATAAAATCAGTATCTATGAAGCGATGCCATGAAATTTCTTTGATATCAAATGATTTTTTTAACAAATCCTCCTATAAATTTTATTCCATGGAAACCTTATTCGCCCTCCCCTTTTGATAGTAATATCCACACAGTCACAGAGCTTCGAAACATTTCGACTCCCCCACCCCCCGAAATTTAAAAGAGAAGTACTTACGCTATTTCTAAACTATAACAGTTTCTTAGATTAATGGCTTTCCACTAGAAAAGTCGTCGGATCTAAATCGTCATAATGCATCAAGCCAGAAACGAGACGATTTCTAGAACATATAAATTCTTCGCACGAAACTAACTACAAGCTAAAAGACGAGTTAGCTATTCGATATAGTTTTTCTAAGAACAGTATAAAGAAAATAAATGAAAGTATAAAGAATGTGACCTTATAAAGAAACCTCGCAATATAAAAAATAGAAATGAAAAGCAAACAAATTAAATATAAGAAATGCATTAATTGCAGAATAAAACTCGAAGTAACCAGTTACCTTTCATAAAAATAATCTATATAATTAAAAATGAATGTTTGTCTGTATGTTTCTTACGAACTGCAGTACCGCTCATCAGATTCCGATAAAATTTTGACTACTTATTACTTGTAGTTATAGGCATAATACAGTCATCTAAAGTTAAAAAAATATTTTCATTTCTATTTACCATGGATTAATCACCTAATAACTCGTCAAAGAGACAAAACAGATTCAATAAAGATCAAGCAAGGCGTTAATATATCGTAGCTATTGTATTTAAATGCAATGTAAGTCATTCTCTGAGGTAACAGTTTTATACGAAAGTTTGCAAGAAAGTTTCAAGGGAACTAATCCTATAAGTTTGAAATTTTAATTAAACATTTAATAAAATGCGTTTTTTTGCAGTAATTTCCGAAATTATTATAGTATAAATAATTTTGCACCATCTTAGTTTCCAAAAAGTTGTCTTTTCTACTATATTATATGGTATAAATATATCTTCCATGTTTAATCAGTTTTAAAAGAAAATATTTTATTCACATTTTCTTATAATGAACGTGAGAATTCTGAACAAATATTAAACGAACCAAGAGGTACAATAAATAGTCTCTTTCATTACCATTCCGAGGGAACACCAAGCTTTAAAATTCTAAAAGAATACACAAATCTAATATAGAAAAATTAATATTTGTATATGGAACAGAATAATAAAAATAGAATGAATGCTATTTATACTTCTCCATTATCTATCCTTCAATTTCAATGAATGCATTCATTGCCGATAAGAAAATAAATGTCACTCTTTCTATCATTCTTAATTAATCAAGATAACTATATCAAATTCCGCACGATATTTCCAAGGTTATTTCTTCTGCGGCAGCAACGTGCTAGTATGAAATAAATGTCAATTAAGGTAAACCTACCTTCGCATTCAGCGGAATTATGATAGCACATATGACGTTACAGTCTTATGAAAAATGCTATAAAATATAAAATTTAACTAATAATTAGGTCGCGGTAGCCTGGTTGGTAGAGCGTCAGTCCTCGTCTTGGCCAAAGACCGCCGTGTTGGCTAATGGCAGTTGGGGCACGTTAAATAGGCCGTGGTTGCAAAGTCCTCTAAGTTCCCATACCTCTGTGGGTACTGAATCAGGGATGAGTCGGTCTCTGATTTGGATCTCAATTTCGACTTGCTGATAGATGAATGAGTGTATGAATGAATTCGATCACCCCCTAAAAAGGGTTGTGTCGTGTGTGTGAGCTAGAAGTCAGACTTCTGCCCTCTGGGTGCTCAGGGGTCTTTATCCTCAGAAGCTACTGCACCCCCTTTCCGTGAAAAACACGGACACGACAACAACATTAACTAATAATTGTCATATTTGTCTTTGGTCTTAGATTTCATGACTTTTATTCCTCTGAAAGTTGTACAGGAGTTCCAAAATCAAACTAAAAAAAAGTATTATTTTTTAACTTTCTCATCTGCACAGTAAACATAACATTCGCATTTGTTTCCGATTCTTTTTCATTATATATGCTCGAATGGTAGAGTTAGCGAGAGAGGTTAGGAAAGTAATTTAAATTACGGCTTTCCCCACTTCCGTAGATTCACCGTATATTGCACAGTATTCAGCTTTCGATACTTCATAATTTATCGAAGAAAAACCAATTGTTCATTTTGAGCATCTGATTTAATGTATTCGACTACGTTGGAAGGGAAAATTTTTGAAAAATTGGATTTTTTAGAAGCTATTTCCGAGTTTTAGATGTATTGTTAATAATAAACGCTATAAATACAAAAATAATTTTTTGTAATTATAATATATTTTGAGAAATAGGAAAACTTGTAGTAAATTTAAAAAAATTTAACCAAAAAGGTCAACACGCTATACTAAGCTGTAAGGCAGTAATTCTACACAAGTTATAGAATATAATGGTGAATGAAATGGACCAAAATCTAAGAAACATTTTGAAATGGAAAGAAGTTATGGGCAAAAATATACTTACATAAGCATATTTTCTATTATTTCACAATTTAATTTTTCTAAAAACACCCACAAATGAAAAAGTATTTCATCAACAACCAAACTTTTGGCTCATTTCATTTCCCATGTTATTTAAAATACACGCTAAAAATTTTTATGTAAATACCGCTATTAGTTTTGGAGATATCATGTTAGTGGCAGAAAATATTTATGAAGAATAAAGTTTTGAGAAAACTGAAGCTAAAGACAAATTTAGCTGAAAAATATGTGATCCTAAATGATAGGTCAGAGATTCCTTTACTTAGAAAAGATAAATTGTTTTGGGCAGAGAAAAGTCTGAACAACAAGAAATAATAAGAATTTTTAAAAAATCCCCAAAGTGGTCGATAACCAATGTTTTTAACGTAGTCGGATACCTTAAAACGATTAAGTTCAAAACTAATATATATCTACGTATTAAGTCACAATAATAGATACGAAATTTTGCATTTTCGATCATGTATTTGTATACATGCCGATACGCAGACTGACAGTCATCCCGGTGATGGATGTGATTTACATTTTAATACATAACTACAATTATAATAAAAATGTGCATAGAATTTCAGAAATCTAAAGTCTTGGCATTAAGTTATTTTGTATAAGTGCAATAGGAAAAAAATAGACAGATAAACTTCTTTTGAAATAATTAAGGATAAACGAAAACAAGTGCAATCTATATAGCTCAAAGTGATTTTTAGTTGTCATGAAGACAGCAAAATATATGGAAAATCCCAACCACCAAAAGTAGTCCCTTAAAAACTTTCTCGCATACCATCCAATAACGGTCATATCCTCTCTCCCACAAAATAAAATTGTGAATTTTGGGGAAAACAACGAATTTCTCTCATAGCATTGGTGTACGACAATCACGAAATATCGATTTTTGATGTGAAAATAGCATTTGGACAGAGTCTATAGCGATAAAATATATTTTGAGAGACCACCGATTGAAATCAAAATCTGACAATGAACTATAGTCGTTAATATAAGCCAAGAGAAAAATCACTTGCCAAACTTTATATGTTTAAGTAATCGCATTGATAAATTATTGCATTCAAAAGTAAGTGAAAGTACAGAGCGACACATAGAAACATTGGTTTGAAAATTTAAGAAGAATCTATCTTTAAATATTAAGCCTACGTATTAAATTTTACCAGCGGGTGACCGAGCTCCGCTTGGAGAAAACAGATATCGAAGCTAACTCGAAGATTTAAATTTTCAATTGTGATTTATCAAAACAATACATGCCATATGAAAATTTATGAAACCATTGGTGGAAAGATAACCGGAACGTTACCGCTTGAAACCTATTAGGTAATAGACAAAGAAAATTTAAGTGCTGCCATCTATAGCCATTATGGCGAACTAATAAAGTTTGAAAATATCCTATCTGTAACTCCGAACTGCTCGACCGTAGCGCTTCAAAACCGGCGCCAATCGATTCCTCGTGGCCAAAAAACCCAGACCCCCAAGTTTACCGGAGTTTATTAATTCTGGGGGATTTTCGACTTGGCAACCATTCCTCGTATTATAGTATTAGATAGATTTATTTGGCTTTCTGCGTTTTGAAATTATCGAGTTACTAATACTTAAGTAGGCAACTAAACAAGTTTTCTGTAAATGGATTCAATTCAAAATTTGATAGAAATCTATAAATTTGACCGTAAGTCTATATATCAAATATCCACTTTCAAGCTCAAAGCGTTTTTGACTTATCGAGTTTACAGATAAACGTAATATCAATGCCGAGATTCGACAAAATCACGAGTTTAAATGTTTTTGAAGATTGCAATACTTATTCTATAAGTCGCATATCAAAAATTAAAATGTTTGTTTCTTATTAAAAGAAATCTGAAACCCGAAGATTGGTCAAAAATCTCTGGTTCGAATTTTTTGGGGATTACAATACATTCGTTTTTTATGTATCGTACATGAGAGAGCAAAAAGCGATTCACATTCCACTTAAGGTATCCGACTACGTTAAAATCACTGGTTATCGACCACATTGACGAATTATTATTATTATTTCTTGTAGTGCAGACTTGCTTCTTTCCAAAATAGTTTATTTCTTCTAAGAAAAGAAAGATTTGGACTATCAATCGTGGGAATAAAGCATATTTTTCAGCTAAAAATTATCTTTAACTTCAATTTTCTCAAAATTTTAATTTTTATTAAAACTATCCACCGTTAACGTGATATCTCAAAAATTAATAGAGATATTCATATATAAATTTCACCGCGTGTTTTAAATGATATGTGGGCAAGGAAATGAACCAAAACTTTTGCTCCCGGTGAAATATTTTTTCATTTATATGTGTTTTTATAAAATTCAGTTGTGAATATATAAAAACAAAATGCATATATGCGTATATTTTTACCCATAATTTCTTTGAATCTCAAGATTTTTCTAACATTTGGTTCATTTTATTCATCATTATATTCTATAACTTGTGTACAAAGAAAAATAGGATTGCTGCATTACTATTTTGTGTAAAGAGTTAACCGTTTCGGCTAAATTTCACTAAAATTTACTAAAAATATTCCTACTTCTTAAAATACATTACATTTTCAGATAATTTTGTTATATTTATAGTATTTTTATTATAACTGACAATGCATTTAAAAACCATAGTTTTAAATAGTCTTCAAAAAAATGCACTTTATAAAAAAAATTTCCTTTGAATGTAATCGGATACCTTAACAAGGAGTAATAATTCAAAAGTGAAAATCACTGCAATATTAGAACAGTATTCACTAATGCATATTTATATAATTTTTCCATCACTGTCGTTCTTTGATGGCTGCCATTAAACTAATTACAAGAAAGTTAAGGAATTTTTAAGACATCACTCGCATTGAAAGGAAATGACAAAATGAAGAGTCTCAAAAAACTCCCAAACTCTCTATCACTCCAGCTAAGTGGAACAGTTTTCTCGGAATATCGACTGAAATCCAGAAGTTTATCGACGTTCTAAATTGAATCTTTCTCTCTGATTATCGACATTTTGAAATGCGATAAGCAACAAAAGCAGGAAAATTTTTAAGACCGTTTGCTGATAGATCCAGGCATAAAGAAGATAAAAAAAAGGAGGCACGACATTACGAAAACCTTTCTTTGTCCCAGAATGAAAGGGGGCTCTAAAATGTTTCGATTGGAAAATCTTTTATCAAAAAAAGTTTATCATCACCGAAAATCATTCTTTTCAATTTAGAATTCTTTAATGTAAAGATAATTCTATCATGCCTCAAAATTTCGAGTCGCTCGATGGAAAAAAAGAAAATATTTCATCAAGTATGGCAAAGTAAAAACAAATAATTTTTTAAAAACTCTTAAAAAGAAATTTGGTATAACTTAATCAGCATTTCAATTTTATAAAATATTCAATTAAAAAAATTTTTTAATCAAATTTTTTTAAATGATTATTTGATTTATCTCTTAATTTTTTTACCAGCATTAATTATGAAAAGAACATTCTACTCAATAAAGATTCAAAACTGTAAAGAAACATTAAATTTTGTTTCCTAAATATCTGTTGAGTTAAGAAATAAAATAATTCAACTATACGACATCTCATAAAAATTAATCAATACTTTTTTTAAGTATTATAGCACTCATATTGTTTGGCCATGTTTAAAAATTATTAGTGAAGAGAAGAAATATAATAAAACCATTTTCTATAAAAGAACACAGAAGGATGTTCATAAGAAACAAATTTTACATATTCATTTCTAATTAATAGATACATATCTATATCTATATATACTTATAATAAAGCTCAATGTGTGTGTGTGTGTGTGTGTGTGTGTGTGTGTGTGTGTGTGTGTGTTGGCGTTCTACAGGCCAGACCGTTGGACCTACAGCTACCAAATTTGGTACGTGTATACCTTGGAGGTCCGGAATGTGCACCTCGAAGCCCTTTTTTCGAATTTTTAATTAGAATTTGAATTAATTAAAATTTAAGCGAAATTTCGACATTCTTCCGCTATAACTTCCGAAAATATTATCGCACAAACATGATTTTTACATCAATTTAAAGATTAAAAAATTAGCCTTCTAATGGTATCAGTGTTTTAATGTAAAACTCAAGCTTCTATTTTTAACGAATTTTTAAAGAAATATTTTAACCATGTTTTTTAGCACGTGACTGGATAAAATAAAAGAATGCCGGAAGTTCAAATAAAAAAAAATTATCATCGTAAAATAAATCTACAGAAATGCTACTTTCAGCACGTGACTGGATAAAATAAAAGAAATATAAAATGTGATATTTTCTTTAAAAAATAAATGCAAAGCAAAGGTTTCTACAATCGTTTGCAATATCTATATCATTAACTCAATAAATCTTCTTTATTTACGGTAAACCTGATTGAATTGAGACAGGATATGCATTGAAATCCCGACTTAATGGCATATTTATGTAATCGTTTGCAATATCTGTATCATTAATTTAATACTTTTTTTCCCTTTCTCGCTTTCTTTAAAAAAACATATTTAATATTTTGGCAACATCATCGAAATTTTTTTTAAATATTTTTGAAGCATAACCGATGGGTAAAACTGACTGATTTATAAAATTAAAGAATATTATTAGGAAAAGGTGTACTTTTAGAATTTTCCGTCCATCATCTTAAAGAAAATATTAATTTCAGGTCAATCAATGCCCGGAATTACTTCAAGGCTAATGAATATGCGATTTAATTGAAAGTTTTAGAACGCTTTACTCATGGCGAACCAGCTGGTCGCCAAAGGCGGCTAGTACTATATATAACTAGACAGAGAAAATGCAATATTTTGTCTTATTTGTTTACTCCACACTTTAATGGAGAAACATCAAATTGAAAGGTCTTTCCTTGCAAGACATGAAGTAACGGTTCCTGAATATTGTTCTAACTACAGTGACAATTCGAGGTAGCATATCTTAAAAATTAGCAGTTAAAAATAAAAGGTACTCGATTTCTTTCATTTACCATCAAAATTATACGCTAAATATTTTCATCTGATATGCGAGTATGATAAATTATAATATTTTTGACATGCAACTTTTTTCTATCAATTTCTTGTAGTAAATCTGTTTATATAGATGTGATTTTATTTTTGTTGTATTTACAACGAAATGTACCAGTGGCATTGCCGTTTTATACTTTCTCGCATGCGTAGTAGAAAAAAAGCGCGATCATTTTTAAAAAATTTGAACTCTAAAATTTCCCAAATATCCAAAGCTAAAACCACAAAGAATTCGAAAAACACATCGTTTGAAGACGACTGTTTATCTGTCTGTGACAAGGAGAACTCAGTCTAAAAACTTTTTAAACATTTTAAATTCTAAAAAACCATGTTTAAAACCATAATTTCATTTTTATTCCCAAAATTCACAAACACCCACTCCTAATGTTTTTGTCTATGTCTATGAATAAATGTCTCGTTATCTTTTAAATCTGCTTTTTCTTTCTCAAGACATTACACCATTCCTTATGTGCATGCTTTCACTTTCCAAAAATTCAGAATAATTTAAAAATAAATTATATATAAATTAATTAAACTTTTAAACAATATAGCGTCGCAATGTCTAAAAACCATAGCTTTATTCTTATTCATTCTTTATTCTTATCCCTAAGTTTCCTCCAGCTCACCCTACCTACTCTCTAATGTCCCCTGACATGGCAACTCAAAGTTTCATCAAATACGCTCTAGTGTATCATCAAATTTAAAGATCTAACACAACGCTCAAGAAAAGGGCAAAACGAAACTGAACTGAGAAACAGAAATATGATTTATGCGCTGGTATCGAATAGAGGCGAAAGAGTCGTGCCATTTCTTTGCCCGACTCGAATCCCTTTCGCGCAGAGCTTTGTTTATGCGCTGCGGAGGAGAGAAGCGCACATTACGCACCACGAAAGGAGCCATTTAATATTTTAGAGGCCATTTCGGATGATAAAATGCCTCGGCGTTGCACTCCCTTTCAAATCAAGACATTAATTTTAAGGATAAGCGACCGAAATCGGAATATTTTAAGGGGGAAGAAACACTATACGAAATGGAACGCAACAGCACCTCGAGAAACTGGATTCCTCTTCGAAAAACATTAGGAAATATAAATAAAATCTATAGGAATAAAGCATAAAAATATGGAGCGATTTATTTCGAACGCTGTAAATATCCGAAATGGAGGACTATTTGTGCAAAAAGCAGTCGCGCTTTTGCATACAAAAGCAAGGGAATGGGGAGTAGAAATATCTAGGATTTGCGTTCATTTGTATGAATCTGCTTTTACGATTTTAAAAAACACAATAAAAGACAATATAATCGTAAGAATTCAGCGAATAAGATGTCAGTCAGAATATATGTAGTTAGAATCCATTATTGATATGTAATAAATATAAAATATAATTAAATAGGTGTAGATGAATTTATTTTCTATAAATAATGCAGGTTTCACATTCTAATTGATAAAACGGCTTATTTCGCAGTCGCGCTTTTGCATATAAAAGCGATGGAATGGAGACTAGAAATGTCCAGGATTTGCGTTCATTTGTATGAATCCGCTTTTACGCTTTTAAAAAGCACCGATAAAAGACAAATAATCGTAAGAACACAGCGAATAAGATGCCAGTCAGAATGTATGTAGTTAGAATCCATTATTGATATGTAATAAATATTTAATATGTGTAGATGAATTTATCTTCTATAAATAGTACAGGTTTCACATTCTAATTGATAAAACGGCATTTTTCAAATACTTTTTTTGTATCTGAAGAATACTTTTTTTAACACTTTTTTGTATATGAAGAATAATTTTTTAACACCTTTTTGTGTATGAAGAATTTTTAAAAATACTTTTTGTATATTTTTTGGAGAACGTATTGCAACTGCCCACAAATTCCAACTCAAGATTTAGACAAATTTCGATGTGTTTAGACATCTCTTTGGTCTAAAAAAACACATCTCTTCAAAACGTCCGTCTGTTTTGGTGTGACAAAGATAACTCAAAAGGCTTTAAGTTAGATAGTTCAAATTTAATACATGGTCACACTAATTTGGGAGATTTCTATGAAATTATGAGTTTTGTTGAGAGGAAATCAGTCGAATATAAGGCAACAAGATACCTGTAAAACGAAGACAGCTGGACAAGTAAGATTCGATGCAAATATTTAATAATTGTAGTGTAGACATCTAACAAATTTTGACTCAAATTCGATAATGGATAAATTGACCATCGGTCCTGGCTTTCAGAAATAAGTAAATGCTATTATTCAAAAATGCAGTGATTAAAATATATGAAATTAGGTATGGGATTTTGTGACTCCAAATGCAGTTTATTAAATCTTTTTTCCAACTGATTAAGAAAGTGTGTCTAAAGCAAAAATTCGATTTCCTGATACTGTTGACCACATTCCAAATATCAATCGCCAAAAAACTCATCAAAGACACAATAGATAAACAAAGAAAACTAAAAAAAAAATTTGAGAGCACAAATGAAATTCGGTGCAAGTTATTTACACCAATTTTGTAGATTTCAATCAAATTTTGTGCAAATTCCGTTCAGAGAACGTTTATCAATCGACATTATATAATAGAATTCAATATAGTTAAGAAGGTTTATGTACTCACTGAGCAGAATAGATTAAGGTTATTAAAATAATTCAGTGAATCATAAATAACATGGGAGATTTAAACGAAATTATAACCAAACTTCGATCGCAAAACTACATTACAGAAAAATATTGATGAAAGATTTTATATAAAGATGCTTTTGTTCACGATTTAAAAGAAGCAACAATTTTGTTTACCGCTTTAGAAAGACCTATTTTAGTAACATAAAATTTGTTATGTCAGGTGTTTTGCTTTTATAATCATTACTATGCATTAAAGTCTTTAAATAAATAAAAAAAATAATTTCATAACTGAGCACATTCTTTATTTCAACTGAATAGAAACTTAATATTTAAAACAAAAAAATTCTGAGTTCATAAGTTATATTCCCTGAAAATAAAAATATAAAAAAGCAATGAAATAATGATTTTGAAAAATAAAATCACGTGAAAATAACCAAGGTGCAAAACTAGACATGTAAATTTTAATTTTTTTGTTTAAATTAGTGATATCAAAAAACGAAGGACTACATCGTATGACAGTTTTGAAATACCATTTTCTGACAAAATATATTAATATGAGACGGGCAGATGCGTAAGTTATTGGTATTATATAAAATTTCATCCAAGATACATAGACATATAGATAAATATAGAAACATTTATCAAGAATGCAGCAACTCACCTATGTAGAGCAGACATATTAAAAGGGGATTAAAAAAACTTTCGGAACACTTACCTAAAAAGGAAAAAATATACATTAAACAATCATGTCATCTAATAAATTAAAATATTTTTATGTAACAAAATTTGAACAATATTATAATTTAATCACAAATTATTCTAACAAATAAAAAAGACATATGTGATTTTATGTCAGTTTTTTACAATCGATTGATCAGACGGTTTGTTTTTGTAAGATCTAGCAGATTAAAGCTGCTTTACTTTCTGAAATTTCAATCAACTAAAACTAAGAAAGATTTTTTAATTTTTCTACAATTACTTCCGAAAATATTATTACAAAAAAAATTGTTTCACCATTGCTGCAGCAGAATTAAGTTTCGTGGGTTTTCCTATGCCCCTACGGTCAAGAAATTTTTTTATTTCGCCGTTCTGGGCATAAGGAATATTTTATATGTCAAGTTTCAGGTGGCATTGAATGATGCCACATAAACCTTATATTTTGTACCGGGTACAAAAAAATATTATATACACAAAACTGATACAGACTTAGATAGTCGGGTACTTCTAAAACATAATTTATTTTCTATAGTAATAATGTCTTAATTATTAATTTAGAAATACACACTATATTAATTTGTCTCTATATTAATTGATACAAAGTATTGTAGAGATGTCAAGAGATTGACTGGATTGCCCACCAGATGGCGGGCTAGGAGGTGGTAGTTGTTGTGCTGTTGAGAGTTGATGAGGGACGTGTGGGTACGAAGGCGAAAAAATGTTGCTGATCTTTGATATGTGTGTATTGTGATTGTGTTAATTTTTTCCGTATTAAATGTTCTTGTGCCGTGACATCTTAAGCTACCAAATAAATATTGATGTCAGAAATACGTCTCATCATTGCCCCACGACACTACAGTATCAATTAATACAGAGATAAGTATATTAAGTGATACTTTCTATATAATAATAAGTGTCATGTATATAACAATGTCATGTATTACTTGTATATAATAATGTCACTAAGTGCATTACGTATTCACTTTGTATACTTTACATATAAGTGCCACTATATTAATGTGATACAAAGGGTAACATATATTGATCACTGTGACACTATTAATTTGACATTATATTAATTGATAAAAAGTATCAATTAATATAGTGTCACTATATTAATTTGATACAACGGGTAACATATATTGATCACTGTGACACTATATTAATTTGACATTATATTAATTGATAAAAAGTATCGATTGATATAGTTTCACTATATTAATTTGAAACAAAGGATGACACTATATTAATTAGGCATTATATTAATTGATACAAAGTATCAATTAATATAGTGTCACTATATTAATTTGATATAAAGGGTAACATATATTGATCACTGTGACACTATATTAATTGATAAAAAGCATCAATTAATATAGTTTCACTATATTAATTTGAAACAAAGGGTAACACTATATTGATCACTGTGACACTATATTAATTTGATACAAAGGATTGATCGAGTTTCAAATCCGGGCTCAGTGACATTACGAGCATACATGAAGTTTTTTTAAACTGTATACAATTCCTATCTCTATTCCTATACCATTAGCGTTGTCCTTAACCCCGTTTAACTGCGAACATACCACTGATTAATCAATGTCTTTTTCTAAATGAAACAAAATCTTTGCTTTTCTCTTTTCATCCACCCATCAATCACTGTCAGATTACTGACACTGAGTCATCGATATCTCTTCTGGAGAAACAAAATCTCAATTTCGAATCCTATTCGGATCAGTATCACTTATCAACCACAGCTCAAGAGCAAAAACGGATATCCCCCAAATACCCAGTTGGAAATACCCTCCATTAAAAAAAAAAGCAATTATTTGTTGTCTCGGGTAAAAAAATATCAGATAAAATCAGAACTGCTCCAATGCAATAAGGCAGGGCCTTACGAGCCTTAGTTTCGGATCGCTAAGTCGTGTTACTAACCTAGCAATCAATTTTATAGCACAGATTATATTTTTATGTAGACAATCAAGCAATTTTGTTTCTCTTATAGTGTTGTTGACGTATCAATCAACTTTATAACTCAGATTATACTTTTATGTAGATAATCATGCAATTTTGTTCCTATTATCGTGTTGTTGACATAGCAAACAATTTTATAGCACAGATTATATTTTTATGTAGACAATCAAGTAATTTTGTTCATACTATCGTGTTGATGATCTAGGAAACAATTTTAGAGCACATATTAATATTTTTACGCAGGTAATCAAGCAATTCTGTTCCTATAATGTACCTCATTTTTAAGCTCAAGTACTGTTCGTTTCAGTATTCTGAGGCGATTCTATCTCATTAAGGAATAATAAGTAAAAGGATATATCCATTTCTGGCATTTAGTTTATTGTTAAATGCAAACATATCCACCCTATTTTCCTGAATTAAACTCATCCTAACGCATGCGCAAAAGCGCGGAGAGTTTCAGTATCCGTTCACACAATGCTTTTCATTATCTTATTATTTTATTTATTTATTTATTTTTGCTTTAACGCATGCTACCGTTACATAATTACGTATTTTTCTCTTAAATCTCCTAATATATTGAATTCAAATACTTTTTTTTCCAATTCCAATCAATACTTTCCATCAATTTTTCCATTCCCTTCGAATCGCGCTCAAAAAACGCTTTAAAGAAAAATTTATTACACCAAACGACTTACCCTCGAAGCAAGAAAAAAACAACTCAACCTCACTTCTCCCTAAATGGCGAAATATTTTCGCTACGCCGAACAATACATCAGTCCTATCAACAAATCCAGGAAGTCGAAATTTCAAAGAGCAGAAGAGATTGCCAAACATTCATTGATTCCTATAACCATTTTTATCTTTTAAACATGAAGTTTTTTTACTCAACCACCCTTTTCTACCAAGAGAAAAACTCCTTCGATCCTTCTGACAACGGGACATTCGAAAGAGAATCAATTCCCGGGGACTTTGGGATGCTTCCCTGGCAACTCCCCTTTCATACCCCACAGAGGGTGTATTAGTAGAGGAATCCCGATCTGAAAGAGACTTTGGAAATCGAACGAAACTTCTTTCACAAGATTCCAGAACAAATCCGACAGAATCGGGCACCGAGCATACGACAGGGGATGAAATTTTATGTGTGCGCAAGTAAAGAAATATCCATTTTCGATAGAGATGGCCTTCGGAGGAGGATTTGAGGGGAAGAAAAACGACGGGGAACAGGACCCAAATATCTACCTTCAACCCCCGCCTACCCCGTTTTAGCTAAGGTACGATTTTTATGAGAAATGTAATTTTTTTAAAAAAAGTGTGATAGATATTCACCGAAATCGATTCAGAAATGTACATTTACTTCGGTAAAGCCAACCAGAATTTAGATTTCAAGCACTTTTTCCCTCTTTGATGATGTTTTTTTAATGTTTTCCAAGTTAAAGTTGAGAAGATTTCATTCACTCCACTTTCAGTTGAAGATCATCATTATATGTCTCCATTACATATTATGCTGAAGCAACTCTATTTTCATAGCATTACTTATCATCATTAACATTATAGATCATCATTGTACGTCTTCATCACATATTATGTTGAAGCAACTCTATTTTCATAGCATTACTTATCATCATTAACATTATAGATCATCATTGTACGTCTTCATCACATATTATGTTGAAGCAACTCTATTTTCATAGCATTACTTATCATCATTAAAATTATAGATCATCATCGTACGTCTTCATCACATATTATGTTGAAGCAACTCTATTTTAATAGCATTATATAGTCCAAACATGACAAAACTTTAATATATTATTATTAATCCATATTACCGTGAAAAAAATCGAACGTTAGAAAAATTTTTAGTTTTGAATTAATAAAATTCGTTAACAGAACATTTGAACAAAAGCAAGAATACACATACAATATTTTTCAAAAAATAACCATAGTATGAAAAATTATTTTATATATGTTCTGGGCACTCCGGGTTCGGGCATGGTTGTTATTTTGTGTTCTATCTGTGAGTAGTGTGAATGTGCCACCCTATTAAAAGGGGTTGATCAAGCGAATGGGAAGCATTAAGTAGCTAAGTCGTACTCTAAGTTGGTGCAACAAGAGACACTAATTTAGGCTCACATCGCAGACGGCCTTCTGTCAGCGGGCTTGTAAAAGTGCCATAAGTAACCAATAACAACCAACTATTTGTTCTTCTTCATAATGTATACTCATGCAACGATTTCTAAATGGACTGTTTTCGCGAAATTGAACTTGGTGGCCGTATCTCTTGGCCCTAGTTGGCGCCACTTGAAATTATACTATTTTATTCATACGCCATTTCGTCATATTGTTACAACGTTATCGTAGTTTAATAAATCATTTATTTATAAAAGTGTGGACATGCCAGTGAGAAAATTTATTTTATAAAAATGGGAAAAAGAAAGATATATATAACTTCAGGGTTTCAGTTTTGTTAATTAATTCATGTTTATCAAAAACACATGTGAGCAATAAGCAAAAATTATGTATGTTTAGTTTGAATAGTAAGCAATAAAAGTGTATATAGTAAACTAAAATCATTACGAAATATAAAAATAATGCAATAAAGATATTGTGTTAAGAGAATATAAGCAAAATTTGAAATTTATTTCATTGCAAATATATTTTAATATATTCGGGGGCAACAAATATGATGGTAAGCTGCAAAAATACTGAAATTCCTTAATTTTTAATACTGAATTCAATTAAATGCTGCAGCATTTATATCAAACTAGCCGTCTTTGGCGACCAGCTGGATCGCCTTGAGTAAAGCGTTCTAAAATTTTCAACTAAATCACATATTCATTAGCCTTGAAGTAATTCCGGGCATTGATTGACCTGAAATTAATATTTTCTTTAAGATGATGGACGGAAAGTTCTAAAAGTACACCTTTTCCGAATAATATTCTTTGCTTTTATAAATCAGTCAGTTTTAACCATCGGTTATGCTTCCTAAATATTAAAAAAAATTCGATGATGTTGCCAAAATATTAAATATGTTTTTTTTTAAGAAAGCGAAAAAGGGAAAAAAAGTATTTAATTAAGGATACAGATATTGCAAACGATTACATAAATATGCTCTTAAGTCGGGAATTCAATGCATATCCTGTCTAAATTCCATCAGGTTTACCGTAAATAAAGAAGATTTATTGAGTTAATGATACAGATATTGCAAACGATTGTAGAAACCTTTGCTTTGCATTTATTTTTTAAAGAAAATATCACATTTTATATTTCTTTTATTTTATCCAGTCACGTGCTGAAAGTTGCATTTCTGTAGATTTATTTTGGGATGATAATTTTTTTATTTGAACTTCCGGCAT
This sequence comes from Argiope trifasciata, assembly GCA_026543055.1. NCBI lineage: Eukaryota > Metazoa > Arthropoda > Arachnida > Araneae > Araneidae > Argiope > Argiope trifasciata. Next base: position 2,347,701 of record JAPMOQ010012849.1, read on the forward strand.
TCTTTTATTTTATCTAGTCACGTGCTAAAAAAACATGGTTAAAATATTTCTTTAAAAATTCGTTAAAAATAGAAGCTTAAGTTATACACTAAAACACTGACACCATTAGAAGGCTAATTTTTTAATCTTTAAATTGATGTAAAAATCATGTTTATGCGATCATATTTTCGGAAGTTATAGTGGAGGAACGTCTAAATTTCGCTTAAATTTTAATTAATTCAAATTCTAATTAAAAATTCGAAAAAAGGGCTCCGAGGTGCACATTCCGGACCTCCAAGGTATACATGTACCAAATTTGGTAGCTGTAGGTCCAACGGTCTGGCCTGTAGAGCGACAACACACACACACACGCACACACATTGAGCTTTATTATAAGTATAGATTCTAACACATAGAATTTGAACGCCATAGCATCCACGTTTGAGAACGTATTTAGAAGATTCCAGATCCATTTTAATCCAAAATAATTTTTTTAACCCAATGAAAACATTTTAAATTTTTTTAAAGGCAAGAGAAAATTACTTTTCAATGAATTCCAGAAATATTGCCCCAAACCTGAAACAAAGTCTTTTTTTTTTTTAAATTCTATTATTTTTATTATTGATTGAGAAATTTTTAAAAAATCGAAACAATCTTTTGCAAAAAAGAAAAGGTCTCATGTATATTTCAGTATTTTTTTTAATAATTTCTCCAATAAGCATAAAATTCACTTATCCATTATTAAAAATTAATTCGCATCAGAAGCTCCCAAAATCAGTAAAAAAAATTGAAATCACCATAAAATTAATAATAAGAAATTTTAATATTTCAATAAGATGATTAGAACACAAAACAAAACGAAAAAAATAAATACATGAAATAATATTTAATGAATTACAAAACTAATAAAGCGTCAAAGTACCAAGAAATCTAAAGGAATTAATAATCAAAAACAGAAATAATTACTGATCCGAAATATTAAAAAAAAATATTAGAACAGTAAAATGATTAATTGATTTAAAAAGTGATAAAAGATAAAAATATTTGGGGCAGAAGACAATGACATTGCTTTTGTAATACAGGAATCAATAACAATTTTTTTTTTAAAAATGTGGAGACAGAGATTATAAAGGAAGCAAAATAAGCGGAAAGGAACATTAGTCGAAGCAAAAATCGTTTAGGGATTAAGGCAAAATGTGAAAATGACGGAAGTTTTGTTATTGTGAGATAGATACCACCTGTTATTATTTTCCATAACATTAACGCATAGTTATTTAAAAATGAAAATTATAGTATAACGGTATAATACACTAAAAATTCAGTGTCTCAGGATATGCATCAGACAGCAGAATTTATTTTCTAAAGATAATCGGATTTTTTTATGAATGTACGTTTATAAAAATATTAATATATTTCAGACAAGAAAAATTCTTGTTGTTTGCACATTAGTAAAACAGAAATATAATTCAATTTTACTAAACGAAATATTATTTTTATCTATAATTTAACATGAACAATCTAAAATATACAGTTTTAAAATTGAATTTAAAAATGATTAATTACATCAAGATAATATAAACAGATAAAAAAATAATACAGATAATATAAACCAATTCTCTGTTCAAAGTTTGTAAAATAAAATATAATTCCTCAAGTTGCGTGCACTCGAAGTTCCGCATTTCCAGAGTTTTTTTCTTTCCATTTCAAATATTTCTGATTTTAAAGCATGAAGCAAAATAATAAATAAAAAAAAGAACTAAAGTTTATCGTTTTTTTCTATAAGTGAATCAGTACAAAGTTAAAGGATTTGCATTTTGTTTAGTTAATTGGCGTAAGAGTCATATTTGCAATATTGCGTCAATAAAGAGGTAAAAGTATAAAAGACATTTAAAAAAAAACACATTTTTTAATATATAACCTAAATTTTTAGAGACAGAATTGTAAAAGAATTATTAAAAAAATATTTTAGTATCTATAAAATTAACACTACGAGTTATGAAAATTTTCATAAAATGATGTCAAAACCAAGAACATAAAAAAGCAATATTTAACAAAAACGGAATAATAAAATTAAATGCACGTAAAAAAGCCAATGGACATTAAAAATTTAAAAATATTTGGCTGGTATTTTTCACCCACCAAGTCCTGTCATGTTGAAGACGAGGGAAAAAAAAAAAAAAAAAAAAAAGAGCTCAATAAGAATTGAAAACAGGGCAATCAATTAAAATGTGGTGAATATCAAAAGGAACTTGACAGCCGCTGCACATGTGCGGATTTTCTCGAAATATGAGATGTTTATGCGTAAAGCGCGTATGCCCTATACGGAGACGAGTTAACTTATAAAGTTAGAGACTGATCAATATACACGTATAGAACAGGAAATAGAAATATATATGGAAAGTTAATATACAGGGTAATCAAGAAGTGATAGGAGGTGTTTGGAACCATGTGAAATGTTATATACTGGATGAAATGTAACAAAATGTGTCCACAAACACATTAAGGTATCCGACTACGTTAAAACACTGGCATTTTACAACATCGAAATTATTTTTTTTAAAGTGTTATTTCTTGTCATTCAGACTTTTCTCTTTCCAAAACAGTTTGGTTTTTCCTTAGAAAAGGAAGGTCTAACCTATTATCGAGAGGAGTTTTAAGCAAAATTTATTTTTCAGCTAAAATTTGTCTTTAACTTCAATTTTAATTTTCATAAAAATTATCCACCATTAACATGATACCCCAAAAACTAATAGAGTTATTTACATAAAAATTTCAGCGGGTGTTTTTAATAATATTGGCAATGAAATGAACCAAAAGTTTTATTGTTGGTGAAATACTTTTTCTGTTATAGGCATTTTTAGAAAAATTAGGTTGAGAATTGATGGAAAAAATGCATATACACGTATATTTTTACCCATAACATCTTTGCATCTCAAAATGTTTCTTAGATTTTGGTTCATTACCTTCTATAATTTGTGTACGAAGAAAAATAGAATTGTTGCATTACCATTTTGTGTAGAATGTTAACCGTTTTGATTAAATTTCAGTAAAATTTAACACAGATTTTTTTATTTCTCAAAATATACTGTATTCTCAAATAATGTTTTTGTATTTATAGTGTTTGTAATTGATAATATACGTAAAAACCAAATATAATTTTCAAAAAAATCAAGTTTTTCTTTCGAACGTAGTCGGTAACATTAAAGTAAGCGGTTTCGATTTGTCGAAAAAATTACTAACAAAAATCACCGACAGGTGGAAATCCTGGCACTTCAAGGCATAATGTATGACGTCAGATGAGCAGTGCGGCATCATCTTCCATAAAAAATGGCACAGCTTTATATATACCACAGCTTATATAACAATTGATTTTAAACCACGAACATATTTTTGGAAATAGATCCCAAAGAGTTAGCAAAAATATCCAACTAATGCATCGAGAACAATATTTCCATGAAATTATCTCAGAACATTATTGCAATCTGACTCTCATTCTTTCAAAAAACAATCCTTAATATCCACCAGGTAGATTTTCCTAAAACCATTAAGAATATAGAATAGCGTATTGATGCTAAAACTTTCAGCCAGAATTTTTATTCCTTTTTAAATAACATTGAGAGCATTGAAAGAAGTTTGTCGTTTGATTTCCTTTATGCTGAATATGCAAATCGCGTACCTACTTTCAAACTGTATTTTTCCCCATGATTTCAGGATGCAGCTGCCGATTTTTATGGCCGCCTCATTTGAATATTTATAAATCTTATTTTATGATCATACAAATAGCTTTAACTTTAAGAGTCTTTTTTTTCAGCTGCGTCGTTAAAGTAAAGTGATCTGGAATTAATCTCCCACCTGAAAATGTTCTTGCTGTTGTAGGAAAAGAAAATTTCAAACATATGATACTATTAATACTCATTATATTCTTTTAGTTAGAGATTTAGTCAGCATGATATAAATCACGGAAATAAATAATTCAACTCGTTATATATAATAAGAAATTTAATTATCTTTAAGTATAATTTAATACACATAAATCTTTTTAATATACAATTCATAAATTCTGAACATTTTCCAACTGTGATAAATATGTAAACTAAAAATTGCACCTTTTTACTAAATAATCATTCACAAGTTAGAAGGAATAACGTAAAATGGCGTATAAATAAAATAAAAAATGCATGAAAGGAATTTCAGTTAAAAATTTTGAATCACAAATTTACTGCTATTAATTTAAATTCATTAAAATTTTAAAATTTTCAAAGCTTATACTAATGCATCACTGCGGTTAAAAGAAAAAAAAAATGGAATCCTAAAACTAAGCACTGAGAATTAAAATGAGAAAAATCATACATACTTCGTTAATTTATAAATTTCTCACCCATACGTATTATGAAAATTCATGATAGTATTTAATTTTTTTAAAAAAGTTTTAACCATTGTACGATAAGCTAATTTTTTGTGCTTTTCAAAGACAGCATTCTGTATCAAATTCAATCCAGTGAATGTTTTTCACTGATATTTTGACAAACAAAATACGATTGAAGTTTTTCAATATTCTACCTTTCGTAAAATATTGAAATAATAAGAAATATTTTCTTATGTCGTAAATTTTATTTTAAAACTGAATTGGAAAAAGACATTATTATTATAATTATCACTATTTTGACAGTCAACGAAAAGTTTACTCTTGAATGACAAAACAAAATTTCAAAAAACATTTGCAAGGAAAAAAAAAAAGGAAATTAAGATGGAATCAAAATTTTGAATCATATTAATCAAGAATTTTATTCATATTACGAATGAACCAGAGTTTGATAGAATGAATTGTTTTTTCAAACCAATTAAAACAAAAATTTGTTCCAAAGCAAAACGTAATAGTAAAATTTCAAGTCAAATACGATATATTTCAGTGACTGAGTTTTTGAGTTATTGTGCTTAAATGTTACTGAGAGTACAGACTGGCAAATAGGTAACTCATTGAATTTATCTCAAAATTTAACAGATATCAACACTAAAATGCTAAATCTGTATACAGAATCTTAAACATCTAGTTTTCTTTGTCGTGGTTATCATATTAATTTATATTCGTAAAGCTGGGCATATGGACTTTCTCTGAACAGATTTTACTCAAAATTTGATAGAAATTCACAAATTCGGTATAAAGACTGTATACCAAATTTTAACATTTCAGCTCAAATCGTTTTCGAGTTAACTTTATCACAAACAAATGGATATTTCCAAAAATGCCTTGTTCGAATCCAGGGAATTCTAAAATGTGGATATTTGTCAAAATCTCGGGGTCGAATTTTTTGACTATAAACATACTTTTACCATACTATGCATACGATACAATTTTTCATATTATGCATAAGATACAATTTTTCATATTATGCATAAGATACAATTTTCCATACTATTCATATGTTCTCTTTGTTGTTGTTATCATGTTAATTTACATTCGTAAACTTGGACATATGGACTTCCTCTGAACAGATTTTACTCACAATTTCATAGAAATCTACAAATTTGGGTAAATTCTGCATATCAAATTTTAACCTTTTAGCACAAATTGTCTTCTTCTTAACTTTATTACAACCGAACGGATAGTTCCCAAAATGTCTTTTTCGAGCCCGGGGAATTCTAAAACGTGAATATTTATCAAAATCTCGAGTTCGAATTTTTTGACGATTACTATTTTTTTCCATACTATGTATATACGAAAAAGTAAAAAAATTGCATAAAACAATTATTAATTTATCTTTTACAAAATCGCAGCTGCTTTCGTAGAAAGTCAAAAAAAAAAAAAAAAATACAAAACTCAAAACGATTCTAATACAAACAACGAGAAAGAAATTCTTTCAAAATTAAAATCCATACCTGCTAGAAAAACACTCCAGAGGAATGGAAATGTTTCTAGAAAAACAAATTCAGATATTTTCAAAAAAGGGAATATTAAAAAGCAATAAAACAAACAAAAAAAAAACAGGAGGGAGAGGCGCAAATTCCCAATCGGGGAAGATATTAACGTGGCAACTTTTCATTTTTCCCACCTTGAACGAAGAAAGCTCTCGGGAACACACCGGAAATGAGCAGTACTGAGATGAACTCAACAAATTCATTCAATGCGGACCCCCTTCATAAAAATGGTAGCTTCAATTTTGTGAAGAGGGTGGTCTTTATAATCGGAAGAAATAATAAAAAAATGCACATTTCAAAAGCAAATCTCGGGGGAAACAATTGATTTGAAACAACCAGAGATATACGAGCAAGCAGACAGACCCTTTGTGAATATTTCCCTAAACTTCCACATAAAATGAACATTTTTGACGTGACCTATGCAGAGTAGAGCGCCATTTTTCGAAGTGTCACGTATTTTGCAAGCATATTCCATCATTTCGTTCTGCAACTTTATGAGACTTTATAAAATGTGTTAGTCGTTCACAGATTCTGTCAAATGTTGCACTTCAAATAAAATTTGAGATAAATCTAGATGCGAGTTATGGGCAATGAGTTGAAAGGAAACAACGGAATCAAATTTTAACAACGCGTATGTTTCAATTGCCACCAAATTTTCCATTTGCAGATATATATATATATATATATATATATATATATATATAAATTGAAATATTTGTAAAATAACGTAGTTATATATTAAATGAGATACCAAAAATTGAGAGTACACCTTACTTTTACTAGATAAATCCGACTTCCAGCATAAATAGCCCATTGCCGAGAAATGCAAACATGTTTTAATTTTTACACTTGAAAACTGATTTATTTTAAAGCAAAAATAAAGTACAATTAACGAAAAACTTCTAAACTGAAACATTTCATAGGCATTTTAAATAAACATATTCAGATTCTTGCCTTTAAAAAATGCCATTATACATGCTGGATATAAAAGTCGCATTATTAGAGGGAAACCATTCATCAGCTTGGAAATTCAGGTAAAACAGTTGAAGTCTGGAACAAACTCATAATTGAAGACCATTAACTTTTGAAAGAAAGTTATATTTAGTAATAAAAGAAAACTCACTATTTTTGGCAGTGACAGCAATCGTACAGTAAGAAGAAAGCCTAACAATGTTTTGAATGAAAATAATTTACGTTCCACAAGTTGGTGACACCGTCATGATTTGAGGTTGCATAGCTTCATCCGGGGTAGGAAATTTCATTCTTATAGATGCTATTATAAACCATATGGTTTATTGGGATATACTTTACAGAAATCTAAAGGAAATTGTTAAAAACATGGGTTTAGATGGAAATTCCATTATTCAGCAGTACAACGAACCCACATAACCACAACGAGTGCACATAACGTCAAAATATGGTATCTTTTTCATTATAAACAGCAGGTATACACACCAACAGAGTATCTCGACATTATTGTCATTGAATATTAGCCTATATTGTGAACCATATTCGAAATATTGGTTCAAAAACACAAAATTAGAAACAAAACCCATTTAAAACAAAAGCGGCAAGAAAAATGGCAGTAAAATATCATTAGATACCATCAAAAATTGGTCATATCAGTGCAATGACGTTTAGAGGTCATTATAAAAGTCAAAAGTATCAGTGATATTTTATTTTTATGCGAGATATTGCAAAATTTCATAGGTGTACTCTCAATTTTTTGAGTGAAAAATCTGAGCATGTTTATTTAAAATGCTTTTGAAATTTCTCAGTTTCGAAGTTTTTTGTTGATTGTACTTTACTTTAACTTTAAATTAAACCATTTTTCATATGTAAAAATAAAAACATGTTCGCACTTTTCTTTAAAGTGCTATTTATATTGGAAGTCGTATTTATCAAGTAAAAGTAAGGTGTACTCTCAATTTTTTGTGCCACTGTATATATAGTAAAGATTTAAATATGAAAAGGTAAAAAATACTGAATACTTACATAATGTAAAAATTGGCAGCAAAGACTTCAAAAACGGAAATCGTTTTCTCATGCATAACAAATACTAACACTCGACCTTATGTTTCACCATGTAGTAAATGAAAAAAATGCATAACAGAGCTACTTGAACAAGAAATTTTATTTGTAAAAAAGTTTTATACCGTTAAAAGAAGGAGAAACCTTTGACACTAAGCAAACATTTTCCGAAAGCTAAATTTCACTTTTTTTTTCACTTCAATTATTTTTTCTAGAGAAAGGTATTATAAACGACGCATATTCTAGAAATTGAAAAATGCGCCCAAATATTTAATAAGTTCCGTCACTAGAGAAACTTCCTTCAATCCCAAAAGCGATTCAAGCAATAAAAAGACAGCTTACAGCATTCTAACAGCAAAGGGATTTTTTTTTCCTCTTTACTTTCGCGCCTCAAAGGGCAAAATCCAACTTTATTAAAAGGGAAATTACGAAATTTTGCCTTCGGACACAAATTATTTCTTCGATTTTTTCACGTAGATGGCAGCAAAGCGAGAATATGAATACTCGAACGTAAAAACATGTCAGCCATATCATGCCAAACGATATTTTCGTTCATTTTATCAGAAAATTTCAATTTAAACGATAAATTGCATTTTTTTTCTACTATAAAAAGTATTTTAATCCGTATGCATTGAACTGAATTAACTAGATTAAAACTGACGAGAAATATATGAAATAAATGTTACTTACGAAAATATTTTCAATCAAATTGAATGAGCAAGGCAGGTAATAAACTAGAAATGGAAATGCTTTAAAAGCAAGGAATAAAACCGACAATTAATCTAAATATCTCCAGCAACCAAAAAAGAATAAATAAAAGTAATAAAACATTTTTAGCAAAGTTTTCACTTTATTTTATTTCTTTCCCGATTTTAAAGCTTCTTAAATCCTATTAAAATGAATTGAAGCCTTTTTCGTATTTAACTTTCTAGAATCAAATAAAATTTGTATTCCTAATAAAAAGCATAACAAAAAAGTCTTTACAGTTAAATTATAAGCCTAAAAAGTATTCTGCGATAAAGAATTTTGTAAAAGGAATGAAATCAATCACAAGCTATTTTACTGAAAAAGAAAATAAATTGTATACGTAAAAAAACTTAAGTATACCTTTATTATTATTCTCGCGACTCAATATCTTATTAATCTTATGTTTGCGATGTAGAATATTAAGATAAATTTGAAAATATTTATGGCTAACTATAAGTGGTAGTATGGGGAAAAAAGACAAAAATATTTAAAATAATTTGAAAGAAAATAAAGATTATAAAAAGAGTAAAAAAGTAAAAATTATTATTACTAATATTTCAATCAAAAATTTTCCAGTAATCCTTGTTTTCTGAATATTTTATTAATCTTATATATACGCGATAGAAAATATTATGATAAATTTGCATACATTTATTGCTTATGATAAGTCAAAGTATTGAAAAAGGGCTTCAAATAATTTGAATGAAAATAAAGATTATGAAAAGGGTAAAAAAAGTAAAAATTATTATTACTAATATTTCAATCTAATTATTTCCAATAATTCTAGTGTTTTGAATATTTTATCAATCTTGTATATGCATAAAGAATATTAAGATAAATTTACATATATTCGTTGCTTATAATAAGTCAGAGTATAGAAGAAAGGCTTAAAATAATTCGAAAATAAAGATTATAAAAAGGGTAAAAAAAGTAAAAACTATTATTATTAATATTTCAATCTAAATTTTCTCAGTAATTCTTGTTTATTTAATATTTTATTAATTTTATATATATGGGATAGGAAATATTAAGATAAATTTGCATATATTTGTTGCTTATGATGTTATAGTTTCGAAAAAAAAAAAAGGTGAAAATAATTTAAACAAAAATAATGATTATCCAGTGAGGACAATTTTTTTTCCTCATCTGACAAAACTTCTATGATGTACATCGCAAATCAATCAACTACATTTAAACAAGTAGACTGCAAATACTTGAAACTTGTTTACATGAAATAACCTTAGCATCAGGTCGCTAATTACAGTTTTTCCAGTGGTATAATTTCAATTCAGGCATTAAATTTTCATTTCTGAATGATTTATTATTCAATAAATTGAATGCTTCCTTTGCAATTTGGCTTGTCTCCAAAAGTTTTTACGCTTAAATATCTAGAATGAATAATCGCCCTCAGAAATATGATGTTCTAAGAAATATATCATTTTCTTAGCACAAAGAAGTTATTATCTGAATTGAAATCTCCTAGAACTATAATTTTCCTCTGCACTTAGGTCCCCGTTTTTGAGGTTTAGCTTCGTTTAGAGCAATTTTTGTTTCCCTCAATTTTTCACATTAATCATATATGAAAAGTTTCTGTAGTTTTACACCGCTGTTCTCTTGCTTTAACAAAAAAAGAGCATTTAAATACTATATTTTTAAAATCATCACGAAATCAGGGTAATAAAAAGCAATTATATCTGCCTTCGGTGTAAAAAAACGTGGCAGAGTCAAATAAAAAGCAATTGTGTCTGCATTCTGTGTAAAGAAACGTGGCAGAGTCAAATAAAAAGCAATTGTGTCTGCATTCGGTGTAAAGAAACGTGGCAGAGTCTAATAAAAAGGATTTGTATCTGCATTCGGTGTAAAGAAACGTGGCAGAGTCTAA
>JAPMOQ010012849.1:2358265-2380248 GCA_026543055.1 Argiope trifasciata
AAGGATTTGTATCTGCATTCGGTGTAAAGAAACGTGGCAGAGTCTAAATACACCACGTTATTTCAATATAGGAAATTTATTAATCATTTATTTAAATTTTATCTATTTCTGGTCACCTTAGGAGATGGTATGGATGTTTGGAAGTTCATCAGAGTTATGTTTATGTATCATTTTAAATAGTTTTTTTATAACTCCATATTCGTGATGTCACCAAATTATCTGACATTAAATCCATGTTAATTTGTCTTATTTAATTTCCTATGATAGAGTGCGACGCCTTTAATGTTGACTGTCTAATAACAGCATTGGACTATTAAAACACAAATATTCAAATCATCTATCTTCTAAATTTCATGTTGTAAATTCACCTTTTTATTAATCGAAGTAAAACACGTTCTAAATAAAATTCTTCTTTTTGCTCTAAATAATAAAAGAAAGTCACACGATTATATATATGATTTAAACAATAAAAATGGTTTGAATTTCAGAGTTTATCCGTTGTTAGAAATTTAGAGGAAAAATTATTTTTAAGAAACTGCCAAAGCTTAGCAAAAAATTTCCCATGATTACAAAATTAGTATCATTAAAATGAAAATGTTCCCGTATTTTTAAAATCCATTTTTTTAGAACCATATTCACAGAAATTATTATAAAAAACGCAAAAATTCGGTTTAGTTAAAAATTAGTTGAGATTTAAAATATGATTTGGGTATACATATGCTAAATTTAATAACTGAAAATCAAACAGCTCAGCGGTCATGAAATTTACCCTGAACGTTGAATATTGTTATTGTTAATAAAAAATACTTAAAGGCACCAAGGTGTGGAAGTTCTTCATTTAAGCACCACTACTGGCCATAGTTGCAAAAGAGCAAGATAGGCCGCTGTTCTTTGAACTCATTTCTTTGACCACAAATACCAAAAGACAGATTTTATAACCAAATTCACTGTTATAACCCGTATTTTGTCACTTATTATTAAATGCTAAGCTTCTCCCTTTATCTCAAACCACGTAGAATGTGTGCACTGCCACAGGCCTGTGAATCACAGAAGCAGTTGCCGGTAACATGTTGATTTCAAACAGAATGTTCTGCACAGCTAGTTTATGCATGTTTATGTACTGCATTGTACGTTTCAATAATTTATAAGAAAAAGAAGTAAGTTAAAGAATAACATTTGGATAAGTATAAAAAAAGGTATGAAATGATGATTGAATAAACTAATACAGCTTCAAGACCATGAAATATGATTCGGGTATACACATGTTAAATTTAATAGCTGGAAATCAAACAGTAGAGCGACAACATATACACACACATACAACTTTATTAGTAGTATAGATAATAATGTTGTTTGTGCCTTGTGCATTATCATTAATAAGGTATGTGCCTTATTCATTATCATTAACGTTATATGTGCATTATTCACGTGCCATCATTTCATACTTTTTTTAAATCAATAAATATAAAAAAAGTATGAAATGATGTTTGAATAAACCATCTTCAAGACCATAAAATATGACTTATTCTTATAATCAGTATTTTCAGCAAGAAACAGCATGACTTGGCTTCTCATATAATCGCGCAATTCAGCAACAAGTTATCTTTTACACAAGTCAATTCAGTCCCTTAGTATCAACAGACACGAATTCAAGCCGACTGCCCACGGCGTGTGTAAACTGTTCAATAGGAAGTACTTATTACCTTCCGTGTCATAATGCACAACATCATTTCCGTCGGAGGAAGCCACTAACACGTTTCGCTCATCAGCGCTACAGCTATTTTGCATTATGCAGTTTCACCAACAAGCCCTATGCAGCGAGGTTACTTATGTAAACTGACTTATAACGAGCAAAATTACTCGTTATAAGCCGATTGCTCGATATACAAAATTTTATTCTTATTAAAAGAAAATATTAATCCTCTTGTTTTTAAATACAAAATAATTATTTAAATAGTTTGGCAATCAATTGTAGTTTTGATAATTTCAAATGTAACTGTCGCCTTTGGTGTCCATTTTGTTGACCATATTATTTGCTTTTTAGACTTTTAAATTAATTATGAAATGCATCTCCACTTTCTTGTACAAGTAGTATAGAGAAAGTAGAATAATCTTCCAAAAATTCGAATAAAAAATTTTAACTAATCTCTATGTTTTAGACCTTCTTGAGGTCCTTTTTTTTAAATTCCCGTCTGTCTATCAGCGACAAAGATAACTCAAAAACACTTTTGAGCTTGACGGATGAAATCTGATATACATCCCCAAAGCTAAATTAACGGATTTACGTGAAATTTTGTTTAAAATCTGTTCACAGGAAGTTCATATGTCCTGCTATACGAAAATAATACGGTAATTACAAAACGCAACTGGCTACTAAATTCTTCAAAAATCTAGAAATGATTGATGATGTGACAGTAGCTAATATCCTGAAATACACCCCAAATGCTTAATCTAGGAGACCCCTTCACATTCTACTTTAAATAATCCCCCCCCGTAATTAATAATTTATTGTTTCATTTCACCACATTAGCCTTCAATTAATAATAAATAAACAACAAATATAAGCCGTCTTTGAAAAACCAAAGTTAGTCGCAGGCAGCATACCTCCACACCCTCTCTTATACCACAGCCCATAAGATTGAGTCCTGACGCACTCCACCTCATAAATGCTACATACACCCCAGTATCCTAACTTCACTCCATTTCCAAACCCGATTCACCGAAGATGACCACGGGAATTTATTTACTGTTAGTATCCGTTTCATACCACCATTACCGTGAATAAGCCCCTGCCGGAGCTAAGTGCCCCGTCAACACAACTCATATCCGTTGGAGCTGTGTCGTTTACGCAGTGCAGATAGTTCAGCAGAAGATGATGACGGTAACATATTGACCGTCAGGTTACACCTATTTTGTCATTATCGAGGATAAGCCCCTGCCGGGGTTAGGCTCCCCGTAAACCCAACCCATTGGCTGAGGCGGTGGTGGTCGATCGGGTAGACCTAAATTAAGATATCCTGAGCTAAGGAATAGAGTCATCAGCGAAGTCACGGATAATAGTAGTAGCCCTGGCGAGTTGTCCTGAATTGTGTCGTCGTGAACGGTGGAATCTTCGTAAATGGTCAGCGTGAATGATGAATCATGAACGGAGGATTCACCGAGAGAATACCGAAGTAATGGCCCGTAGCCCATTGTGTGAAGTAGTGAATCGGTAGCTAAAGCAAGAAGAGACAGAGGAGTAGTTTCAGCCGTTTGGAGAGATATCCGTGAGAGTAGACAGAATCCCTCAAAGCTTCCCTCTCCTGCTGAATACTATCTGACCGCTTGTATGTTGTAGGCGTTGCCATTACGGATTTCTACGTATGGGCCACTGTCTGCTTTAGAGTGCTGCTGTGCTGTGCGGTGTATTCGCCTAGGCTGTATATAGTAGTAGTCTGTAAATATTTGTTGTCTTTGTGCAGTCCTGTCTTCATTATGCGCATAAACGTCATCTGTCTTTGTGTTTTTCTGCTGAAAAATTGGATCATTGTTGTTTATCTAAAACACCATACACCCCACTACACGCGGAGTAGGAAAGTCGGTAACAATAGCGTTTAAACAGTGTGTGTACATTTGACAGTTGCTAAAGTACAATAAATAATATGAACGTTTTCTGCCTCACATAGAACTAGTGTTTTACAAATATAAATTCATTCAGTAACTATGAATCATTGAAATCGATATTTTTGAAATGACAAAGGAAGAATGGACAGAACTGTGCGAATGCATTTCCAAATAAAAATAAAAACATACAATATAGCAATCTGAATTTAAAATATTAAAATTAAGGGGGACATTTTACAGTAACGAAATTAATATCATTAAAAAGGTGATTTTTAATTCGTAAAATAAAGCAAAGCCTTTTATTAAATGATAATTGTCATTGAAGGTATGAACAAGAATTGTATTAGACAAGTCATAACTACTGCCCATTTGGCGACAGTAAAGTCATTTTTTCCGCCTCAATTAAACTTTCTGTTTGAATTCCATTTCTCGATTTTTTTTAATATCTTCTTTGGTCCGACTGAATGTACTTTTTTGGGACCATCCCAAGAGCTTTTCTAATGATATTTTGCATCTCCATTAATTAGCTACGAGAAGAACTGAATTCACTGCAGTTGTAAAAACGTTAATTGAAGCAGTCTGAAACTCATTAAACAGTGTGTGTACATTTGACAGTTGCCATAGTACAATAAATAATGTGAGCGTTTTTTGTACTACAGTGTTTTACAAATATACATTCATTCAGTAACTATGAATCATTTTGAAATTGTAACGAAAGAAAAATGGATAGAGATGTGCGAATGCATTTCCAAATCAAAAAAAAAAAAATGTTTCCCAATAAAAGAAATTAAATATAGCCATACATGCATATCTGCATCCTTTCAATGCTTCCCACCAAGCAGGCAGAAAAAATTGCAGGATGATTCATAACACTACTTCCATATTTTTCGCATTTCAGTAGAGGCTCACATTGAATATTATTAAATTCAGAAGAGGCTCACATAGTGTTTTTCAAATGTAGATTCATTCAGTCTCTATGAATTATTAAAATCGATCTTTCTGAAATTGTAACGAAAGAAAATTTTATAGAGCAGTGCGAATGCATCCCTAATTTTTTTTAAAAAATGGGGTGAAATGGGTTATGGCGAAAAACATTATTTTGGGGCAAAAAAAAAGGGTTTTATTGATTAAATGATTACTCTTTGGGTGATGCTTTTCCATATTATTATAGTACAAAGTATTTAATGAATATCTATTACTTCAGAACCTGGCTTGTAGTGTTACCTTTTGTTATGGGTAAAAAATCGTTCAATGGTTGTAATTTGAAAGAAATCCTACTTATTAAATAATTGATAGCGATGATTTATTTGGGAAGGAAACACTTGGAACAAAACAGAAGAGAAGTGCACATAAAGAACAGTATTCTTAAAAGTAGATAGAAAATCGATAATTTGGAAACTGTTCAAAATAAATTGCCTGAGCACATTCAGTCCCAAAAAGATAGTTGATTTCAAATGCGAGTACTTCGGGTTTTATAATTTCCCAACAAGATAAACACATTTCTTTGAATGATCTCTACCACTTCGCTGTTTATTGCGATATCAACATAATTCTTGAGTTTTACAGAGATTTCGTTCTGTCTCCAAATGTCATCATCTTTTATACTTTAATAATATCTTTAAATCTTCCTTTTCATTAATAATGTTAATATTAACAATGGAGCAAAGCAAAATTTCAAATTCACAACAATGTTTTACATGTATGCTCAATAAAAAGTTTGGTATATGGCGGACATTCGCACCAAATTGTAACTTTTTGTTACAAAGTTGCCAAATTGGAGATAAATTGACAACAATCTTTATTATTTTCTAATAACTTAAAGAAAAAAAATTGATGTGATAGAACACCAATTTTTTGTTCGTGTATTTAGGGACTTCAAAAATACGAAACCAAAACAATATGATGATGTATTACTAAAAAATAATGATATATTTAAAAAAAATGATGATGTACCAAAACTACATCCTATTCTTAAGTTTTATCTCGATAAAAAATAAAAACTTCGCCAATCAAACAAAGAACAAACCAAGCCGATATTTTTCCAGAATATATATCATCATTATTTAAAAAAATAATTATGATGTATCACTAAAAAATAATACTATATTTAAAAAATAATGATGATGTACCAAAACTACAACATATTCTCGCTTAATTAAGTTTTATCCTGATACAAATAAAAACTTCACCAATCAAACAAAGAACATACCAAGCCGATATTTTTCCAGAATATACATCATCATTATTTTAAAAAATAAACTTAAGGTTACTCTCAAGAACATTTCCCACCCATTTATAACCTTACTCTGCCTAATGGAAAGCATTTCTATGAGTTTAAACTACTGGATAAACAACCTCCTTTTGCAATTTTTTTTTTCCTCTTTTGAAAAAGTTATGTGCTGTCCCCTGAAGGATGAAATGCGTGTTAAAAGTCCACTTTTCTCTGCGAGCGGGCGGGTGACGTAAAGCGATGATGAATGTCTGCGAGAACCCATTTCTCTTAAAAATTGTCACCAACCCCCCTACCATTCTCTTTGGGGCCGTAATGATTCTGTTACCGTGTGCTTTTCCAAACTTCCAAGTCGATATAAACATTGGAGCATGGTCTTGACAGACGGAAATCTGCTGCTCGGATTTGTGCTAGAAGAATAGGTTGTTTTTGTTTTCAGTCACTTTTGATATGTTCGTCTCAAGCAAAGGGACCCTAAGTGCAAAAGTGCCTCTAAAAGCATTTGGGCTGTCTCTTCGGATTTTCGAAATGGAGTGAGTTTGATACCCGAAATAATTTATCTGTGAAGTGTGTCGGGAGTTTGATAAATTGATGGATTCCGATACGTGACACAACGCGTTGGGTTAAAAGGTTACTTATTATAAAATATTAGCTGGCCAGTTTCTTCGCCTGGAAGACTAATTGCTCTTTGTTGGAGGTTCGGTTAATAGGTTAACTGAAATCCAAACTAAAACAGAGTTTATATAAGGTCATATTGTCTGTTAATCTGTTCCCATGTCCAATCAACTATTTAAATAATCATAAAGATTATAGTCGCAGAGGCAAGCAATTGACCACAACAAATCCTGTTGATACTATTACATTCATTAGTGGCGGGGTGGTCGGCTGTATATGAGAAGAAGTCGCAGAGGCAAGTAGCCGAAAACAACAAATTCTGTCGATACTGTTACATTCAGTGGTGGAGGGCTGGTCGGCTGTATACGAGAAGAAGAAGTCGCAGAGGCAAGCAGTCGACCACAGAAAATCTTGTCGATACTGTTACGTTCAATGGTGGCGGGGTGGTCGGCTGTATACAAGAAGAAGTCTCAGAGGCATGGAGAGATGCAATCTCGTTTAACAGAGAAAAATGTGATTTGATATAATTGAAATGATTCAAAAAAATGGATCTTGAATTACCACATTTGGCGCGTAATTATTTATTGAGGATAGGTGCTTATTAATGCCGAGTTTGCACTCGGACAGTTATAAGCCGGTAATTAGGCAGCGCATGCGTGCAGAAATTTATAAAATGAATGAAGATTTCCCTTTCAGATACCATTATGACACACATATGTTTAATGAAATCTATCTAGAAACTAAAACAATTCAACATTTGGAGCACAACAATTTCTAAAAGTCATAAATACGAACAAATAACGTAGAAGCAAGGAAGAAAAAAGAGAAGAAACTAAAATAGAAAAAGTAACCTTTAGTAAACATGGAATTTTACCTTAAAAGTCATAAATACGAACAAATGACGTAGAGAGTATTTTTAGAATTATTTTTTGGTTACTAAAAATCCCTAGAACTGACAAATGAATATGGAGCATTGAGGTGCCAAACAATTAAAATATTTAGAACCTCTATCCGTAATTACTACGAAGTGCACTGCAGATTATCAACAAATAATTGAGACTTTAGAACATTTAAATTAAAGAATTGCAAATAATTTATCCCCACATCTTTAGCATAGTGATATAAAGATCATGATTAATACATAATCCTTATGCCATACTGGACATTCTTAAACAAAAGCCTTTTTAACGATAAACACAGCGATGAAGCACATAAAGAACATGTATAATGCATAATCCTTATGCCATGCTGGACATTCTTAAAGAAAAGTCTATTTAACGATAAACACAGCGATGAAGCGCATATCTTACTCCATGTTCCATTGAATTTGGCACTTGAAGACATATTTTAACGATGCAGCAGATTCTATATTAAACAAGAATAAAATTCACCATACATACCTTCCGGCATTGATTTAAATCCTCTAGACAAGCACGGGTTATTGTGAATCTGAGCGGATCATTTCCAATTATTTCAAACGGAAGTAATATCAGAAAGGGGGAATTTCAATTGATGATGTCTAGTCTGTCTTTGTTTGGTAACTGGTCAACTGTCCGAAGTAATGCTTAAGTTTAATATGGCATTTTACCAAATATTTGGGGACAGATAGAATCATCAGTAAATAATACAACTTATTCGCACATCTTAATGAGAGAAATTTGTCAAGCACTAATCTACGACCTTACATCTAATTGTATAAAGAAAATCTATGTCTGGTATCACATCTAATTGTATAAAGAAAATCTATGACTGGTATTGCATCTGACCATATAAAGAAAATATATATCTGGTATCACATTAAAAAATATAAAGAAAATCTATGAATGGTATCCCATGTAACTATATAAAAGAGGTCTATGCCTGGTATCACATTAAAAAATATAAAGAAAATTATGTATGGTATCACATCTAACTGTATAAAGAAAATCTATGTCTAGTATGTCACCTAATTGTATACAGAAAATCTATGTATAGTATGACACCTAATTATATACAGAAAATCTATGTCTAGTATGACACCTAATTATATACAGAAAATCTATGTCTAGTATGAAACCTAATTATATACAGAAAATCGATGTCTAGTATCATCTAGCACATGAAATAATGTAATTCAATATTTATGTAGCAGTATTCAATAGTTGATCACACAAAAACTGACCATACCTTGAAATGATATGATTAATCATTTTAAAAAGACACCCATTTTTAAAATTTTCAATATTTTCAAAACAAAATATAATTTAAGTATAATTATACAATTGCACAACTTTTTATGCCTGTAAATAATTAATAAATTTGAAAATGGGCAGTTAATAGATTTATAACATTTATATAATCATGAAAGGAAATATCCCAAATTTTTGTCATCCCTCCCAAACAAATTACCTCCTCCCACAAAAAAAAAAAAAAAAAAAAAAAAAAAAAAACCTTCAAGAAGAATTATTCAATTGTGCAGGGACGCAGAAAACGTGTGTGCGTGTGTGTAGTTTTTTTTAACTTTCATTTTCAGTTTTTCCAGCTGGCAAATACAGATTTAGAGCTTCAAAGATTTTCAGATTTGGGGAAAATAAAACATCGTTTTTCTAAATATCAAGCCTCTGATTGTTATCTGTTAGTCTCGGGATTATTTCAAACCGATTAATGAAATAATTAAATAACACACACACAACGAGTTCGGAAAATGAATAATTTGGAATTGTAACTTTTTGTAACTTTAGTCATTTTTGTAACTTTGGAATTTGTAACTTTAGTCGACGATAAATAGGCAAATGTGACAACTTTTTACATTATTTTCTAATAACCCTAAAAGAGAAAAATTGAAGCCTTAAAAACCGATAAATCGTTAATTTGTTGCCTACGATTGTGAGGCTTCAAAAACCACAAATCATGTGAAAACAGCATCGTGTTCTCTCATGATTAAAAAATTCTTTAAAGGAAAATTCAATTGGCTTCAATTTAATATCTAAACTAAAAATTTCGTTCAAGGTTTGTAAATCAGTATAAAGAAATATGTATAAAGAAAAAAAAATACATTGAAAAGATTTACATAGAATTTTTATAATTATGTTGCTATTTTTGATTTCCAAAGAACAGAGCTGTACTTCGTTTTGTTTTTGTTTTAACAGGTCTCCAAAGTCGCGATTTTCATTTATTAACAACCGATTCAATAACTCAATTCCAATAGATTGTTATTTAAAGTATCCGACTACGCTCGAAGAAAAATTTGAAAAATCGTATATTTTAGAAACTGTTTATGGTTTTTAGATGCATTGTCAATAATAAACACTATAAATACAAAAATAATTATTTGAAAATATAATATATTTTGAGAAATGGAAAAATTTGAAGTAAATTTTAATGAAATTTCACCAAAACGGTTTACACTCTGCACAAAATTGTAATGCAGTAATTCTATTTTTCTTTGTACACAAGTTATATAGACTATGATGATGAATGAAAGAAACCAAAATCTAAGAAAAATGTTGAAATGCTAAGAAATTATGGATGAAAATATACATATATATGCATTTTTCCCATAAATTCACAACTTAATTATTCTAAAAACGCCTATAAATGAAAAAGTATTTCACCAACAATAAAACGTTTGGTTCATTTCATTGCCGATATTATTTAAAACACACGTTGACATTTTTATGTTAATACCTCTATTAGTTTTGTGAATATCATGTTAACGGTAGAAAAATTTAATGAGAATTAAAATTTTGAGAAAATTGTAGCTTAAGATGAATTTTAGTTGAAAAGTCTGTGACCCTAGGTGATTGGTTAGTCCTTCCTTTTCTTAAAAAAGATAAACTGTTTTGGGAAGAGAAATGTCTCAACTATAAGAAATAATAAGAATTTTTTAAAAATTGCCATTGTGGTCGTTAATAAATCTTTAACGCAGTCTAATACCTTAAGAAAAGTGAAAAAAAAACTTGAAGGAAAAACTCAATTGGTTTCAATTTATCATTTTTAAAACACTAGACTTTCTTTAAACAAAACATTCACTATTCCCTAAAAAGAAACAATATTTAATTACACAGCAAAGGTGCCACACATATGCCATTCGCATTTCATTTAAAGGCGACAGTAAAGAGAGAGACATAAAAATATGCTTCTCGGTAAAAAGTCTCGCCAAATCCTCAGGGGGGGGGGAGGTGCGATCTCTCATTTTTGTGAAGCAGCAGTAATGAAAAATCAATGTCGGGAAACTAATCAAGAGAAACATCCTGTCCCGACAGCTGTTACGAATCCCCCAACATACTTAATGAATTGCTTCGAGAGCTCTCCATTTCTTCGCCAAAACAGTCACTTGGCGCTTTTTTTTTTCGTCGCCATTTCACTCACTTCCTCCCACCCCTTTGCATTCACGCTCATCGATTCGTCCAATCGCTTCGCAATTATAACAAATCTGTTTTTTAAAAAAGAAAATAACACGTTTGACGGAAAGAAGAATTGTTTTCTAAGCAGTGAGCGAAAATTCAAGATTGATGAATGATTCTGAGGCTATATTAAGAAGCAGAGTTGCAACTGAGACTTTGAAAGTTCAGTTTAGTTTCCTACAGGAAAAATAATTCTTCTGGTAAAAATATAACATAATACATACGACGTAACTTATACTAAAAATTTATACAACAAAACTCGTTAACCCTTGTGTCGTGATATCTTAATAAACCAGTAACAGCCGCTAGACATTAGCGATGGCTTTTGCCAAATGGATAAGCTACTTTACTTCAAACCCAAACATCACAGGTTCGGTTCTTGGCGGAATTCAAAATACACATTGGCACAATTCCGCCAACACCTTCGCCACATTGGTGACCCGGACGTGATTTGAACACGCAACCTTCTGATCTGGAGTCAGAGATTTACTTGACGCAGAAACGACTCTCTTCACTCGCCAAAATACCTGGCGCTATAAAACTCGTTCGTCTCTACAGACTCACTGGTAGGGGAGTATTGTAGTGATATCTTAAAAGCCAGTAACAGCCACTAGATATCAGTGGTCGCTTTTGTCAAATGTCTAAGTTACTGGACTTCAAATCCAAACATCGCAGGTTCAATCCTTGGCGGAATTCAACCTACACATTGGCGCAATTTCGTCAATATCTTTGCCACACCTTGCAAGGGTCATGCAAGATGTGGCAAAGATAAAGTTATATACACTGACATAAGTTCTGTCAGACTTTTCAATTAGAGAGAATTTCAAATGCTTCAGTACCTTATATCGCACAAAATGGTTTTACTTGATTATTAATTAACCAAATTAATCAATCAAATAAGCTAAATAATTTGACTCTTACGCTTATCTCAATGCTAAAAATATGTCAATATACGATGACGAATAAAATGGCATTTTAAAGGGTTAAACCGGATTGCAAAAGCATTAAACACGATTAATTGCAAAAGCATGCAGCAGACTTAGAATGCAACAGAAAACGGTTATTCCTTCTCGATTAGCTCACATTCTTTTAGAATATAACACATTTCAGGTTTAATTTCAGCAATTGCAGAGAAATTCAAAAGAACAGTACGATTTACAGAGAGACATCTCTAGAATAATCGTAGCCATATCTATATACATATATGGAAAGATATTTTAAAAATTGGGAAATTAAGATTTAAATCAGATTTTATTCTAACTAATTTCCGGATTTTTTATCTCAATTTAATCAGTATTAACTTCAGTCTAAAGTTTTTCGATATTAATGATCCAATTCCCATTTTTTTTAATTAACTAATTATACTTGCGCACTATAAAATCACTCACTTCAGCATATTACCACGCTATGAGCGAAGGGATTAAAATCCATAATGCTTACAAAATTCTTTTGAAGATACTTAAGATTCCCTTTCCCAAATCGACACGTCTGAAAGAAATCCCTACCAAATTCTCATAGTAAAATCACTAAATGGGGGAATTTATCTCTCTTTTAACTACTTTATCGAGATGTAGACTGATTAATCTTTTATATTATTTGTATAAAAATAATATCTCCAGGAATGAAATGAAGCCAAGTTTAAATTTCAAAAATTTCTTCCTCTGGCTCAAGCATCGCTTATATAAGTGTAGATATGCATCAACTTAGAAATTAATTCATCAGGTGCTTGAACATTTATTGGCCGCTACTTTAAACTGGCATGTAAACAAGATAACTCAAAAACACAACGATTTAAATATGTAAAATTCAGCGTCTGATTTTACAATTACAAATAAAATTTAGTCGCAAATTTTTATTTCAATCGCTTGGAAAAAAAGGCGTCCAAAATATATAGTCGATTTTCTGATACTTGTACACTAATAACATTTTAGTAATTAATCCTCAACGATTGGATTTTAATAGACTATTTTGTAGTTATAGTTTGCCAATAGTATATGGTTACCAATACACATGTATTTATTAGAAAGACTGCGAGAGTGTTCCTGGAAGACCACTCCGGTTGGTTTCCATGGGAACCGTTTAAGATCCAAAAGTATAATTTTAAAATATTAAATTTCAAACATTTCTTTCCATTAATTAAATGTCCTTAACTTAAAAAGTTTAAAGAATACGCAATAATAAATAATACATCATTTTGCTAAATTATATAAAAGCATAGGTTTTTAAACAAAGCATCAAAGATGCTTTTTTTTCTCCTTAATAAAAAATAAAATTCTGTTTCTAATAATAAAAACTTCACTTATTAAATTCACAAAATAAACGAACATAATCGTGTGAATGAGACATTTAAAATATAATTTAAACGAATCCATTGTGTGAATTAGACATTTAAAACATAATATAAACGAATTCCATCGTGTGAATCAGATATTTAAAACATAATACAAACGAATTCCATCGTGTGAATCAGATATTTAAAACATAATACAAACGAATTCTATCGTGTGAATCAGATATTTAAAACATAATACAAACGAATTCTATCGTGTAAATCTTCACAAATGCTTTCAATGCCACTCGTTTAAGCATTTCTTTTCGTATTTTCTAAATGATCCATTCAATTTCATTTAACAATATTCCAAATGATTAATGAAATATTCAACTATACAACATTTGTGTATTTTAATAATATACGGACAAAACTGCAATGCTAGTAAAATAATTGGATAAAATCGTTTACATTTGTCGAGGAAAATCTTTTGTTTATTTTAGTGATTATATACATTGTACTTTTAATCAGCGTACTTGAATATTCTTAACTATTAAAATTAAAGCGCGTTTTGTTATACGTAATTGCAACATTTAGAACAATTACTTTGTAGAGAAAAGAGCAAACGATATATTCATAATAGGCTTTTATAAACATAGGAAATGTGAATCAATTTAAATGCTTGAGACTACTTGTAAATTTATTACATTAATACATTAAAAATTGAATAAATCAGTTATTTTACTCATTATAGTTATTTAAGAATAAAAATTTCATTTAGCTCTTATCAAAAGAATTCAAGAAACCATTAGAATATTAAATTGAAAAGTAAGACTTCTTGTGATTTAATATTCATGAGATTTTAAATTGAATTTACATTTAAAAAAGATTTCACTCAGACAATTTAAATTCAAATGAGAATTACAAAATTTTTAAAAAGTCACTTAATGTTATCTAAATAAATAAAATAAACACAGCGAAAATGCTTGGAATTTAAAAATACAATTGTTTAAATGATCTTAAAAAAAAAAGAATTTTTTGTCCAGCTTTTTATTAAATCTTTAAGGGGCAATAGTGACTAATTTTGATAAAAGATTGTGTGTGTGTGTGTGTGTGTGTGTGTGTGTGTGTGTGTGTGTGTATTTCGAGCAGTTCCGTGGTCAAACAGATAACACACTTACGTAATTTTCAAAGCCAGTCATTACATACCATGACATTCTGATAGGGATTTCTTTACACGTGTCGATTTAGGTAGGGGAATTTAGGTATCTTTTAAAAGAATGTATTTAATTAGGAAGATTTTTGTCCTTTCACTCTCAAAGTGGTAACTGCTGAATTAAGCATTTTTGCAGAGCTTCTGATCAGAGTTTGGGCCAGGGAATAAGACTACGTTGTAGAATGAAGTAAATACAAGCTAAATTAAGATTTTTTTAAAAGGAAATTAATCAGGATTTGACTATTATATATACAAATATATTAAGTAACAAAGTCAAGCAAAAAGGAACACAACCGAATCAAATGGATTTTAATCATTTTAATGCTTTTATGGTTGTCTATATAATCATATTTCAGCTATAGTGTGGCCGGATTTTTAAAAAAAACCCAACTTATTTTTTTATTTCGCGATTTTTAACTTCGCATCATCCCAGAAGGCATAATAAGAGGTAAAAACACGACAATATACATCACGACACAAGAGACAGAAATTTTTCCCTTCCATCATTTTAATATGAAACTTTGACACGTGTCCAATTAGAATAGGGAAATTTAGGTATCATTAAAAGTAATGTGGTAAACACGTTAAGGATATTTATCTCTTCGCTTAGAGCACGAGAACTTACTGAAACAGCAGTTTTGTAGAGTGCGTGTAGGAATAATTAAATAAAATAAGTGGTAATTGGATCAGGAAATAAAAGACCAGTTTAAAATGAAGTTAATAGGATTAAGGTATCCGACTACGTTGAAAACAACGATTATCGAGCACGTTGGGGAATTTTTTTTAAATTCTTATTTCTTGAAGTTTAAACTTTCAGGTTTTCGAAACAGTTTATCTTTTGTAGAAAAAGGAAGGCCTGACCTATCATCCAGGGTCTCACATATTTTTCTGATAAAATTTGTCTTTAACTTCAATTTTCTCAAAACTTTAATATTCACAAAAATTCTCCACCTTTAACATGATATCTTAAAAAGTAATAAAGGTATTTACAAAAAAATTTCAGCGTGTGTTTTATGTGATATGGGAAATGAAATGAACCAAAAGTTATATTGTTGGTGAAATACTTTTTCATTTATAGGTGTTTTTAGAAAATTAAGTTGAGAATTTACGGTAAAAATGCCTATATACATAGATTTTTACCCATAAATTCTTTGCATCTCAATTTTTTTTCTTAGATGTTGGTTCATTTCATTCATAATTATATTCTATAACTTGTGCGGAAAGAAAAATAGGGTTGCTGCATTACAATTTTGTGTAGAATGTGAACCGTTTTGGTTAAATTTCATTAAAATTTACTACAAATATTCCTATTTCTCAAAGTATATTATATTTTTAAAAATGTTTGTTGTATTTATAGTATATTGTATTATAATTGACAAAACATCTAAAAACCATGGCTTTACATTGTTTTTAAAAAAATCTAATTTTTCAAAAAAAATTTCCTTAGAATGTAGTCGGATACCTTAATCTAAAATTAACACATAGAAATAATTAATTAGGAAGTTTATTAAGTTTTAAATTAGATTTTTAAATTTCGTTACATATATATAAATGTTTTTTAATTACAATGAAAAAAATATCCTATATATATATATATATATATATATATATATATATTCTTGTTTAAAGCCTTATATCAATAAAATATGGACAAACTGGACTGAACCAATTTTTAAAACATTTTCTTTGGTGTGCATTTACATCTATGGTGGCGGGTTTAATGCCACTTGGTCATACTAAGTCCGAATGAGCAGAGCTCTTTCGAATTAATGCAGAAGTGTACGCCTTTCGTAGTGAACGAGCACCGTTAAGGTGAAAGGACGACTTTGCTCGAACATACGCGACACAACTCTTTTTAGGGGGCGGTCGAACTATCCGCAAATCAGAATTTAGATCCGAATCAGAGACCGACTCATCCCTGATTCAGTACCCCCCAGAAGTATAATGGGAACTTGGAGGACTTTGCAGTGACGACCTATTGAACGTGCCCAAACTGCCATGAGCCAACACAGCGGTCTTTTGGCCAAGACGAGGACAGAACCCGCAACCTTTCGGTTACGAGATTGACGCTCTACCAACCAGGCTACCACGGCAAATAAACAATTCGTACTCCAAGTAATTATTAGGAAAGCGAAATCCTAATACTATATAAAGGAACACAAATTTAGTGATATGATTCACAATTACTCACGAAAACTATTTTATTGCTTAGGTCGCACTTACAAAGGTCATTGTTACACATTTTTTCCCAATAAGTCAACATCTGTATTAGTAATCATACGAAAACGAACAGAACATTATACCTCTCCCTAGGGAGGCATTTCGTAATTGAGGATCTGATGCTTCCCTGTATGTGGTTGAATCTCACCAACCTGTTGGGTACAATAAGAGGTGGAGGTCGGCTATCTGCCATCGATGACGGAACGTACTCCCTACGGGGAGGGTTGTACCTTGGCCGCTGATGGCCATTAGAACTCAACCACAGTTCCCGCCAGTGTTACTGCTGCGGTGGTTCGGTCATTCAGTATTACGTGGTTTATCCGTGTGCCTTAGTGGCGGCTCGGAGGTCAGTAGTTTGACTATGACCATTACACCTAATGCATTACTGACGCTCTACCAACCAGGCTACCGTGGCATATTTCCATCTATTATACATCGTAACGAACATAAAACATTAACCAGAGCAATTTTTTTAAAAAAAACTTCTGCTGTAATTTCATGATTGGCTTACTAAACCAAAAATCCATTGACACATTCTTTCATCAACAAGTTACTGCCAACAACCGATAACTAATTATAATATTCAAGTTCCAAGAATGCTAGGCTCGATTCAATTTAAACGCGGGAACATAATACGGTGTTACAATACCACAATCAATCCGGGCGAATGAATAATTAGTCCCGATTATACAAAACAGATACTACTTAGATTAGAATCTCTGCAAGCAGTAATTCGAAGTACAGTCAAAGAGTTAATCATTCGGAGTTACATTTCGCATGTCGATATTTACCGGAGTTCCCGATGCCAACGAAGAAGGAAGAATTTCCGATATTTTAATCGTTTTCACTCGCAAACGATATAACGAAATTGTGGTGATTAATAACTAACCGAAAAGAATGAATGTTAACTGAGTGAATATTAAATTCCTAGCATTGTAATTCCAAATTCGGAAATTTTGGGGAAAAATTAGATTTTGACTCAATTTAGATACTGAGCTGTCAGCATATGACAAAATCGTCGTAATTATCGTGATGACACGTTCACAATGTCATCTCATAACATTCAGCAGTCATTATATATTAGTTTATTTTTTGGTTATTAGTTTTTTAAAATTTTAAATAAAAAATTTATTTTTTAGTTGTCGAGTATTCCATTTTATCTTTCCTTTTTAACAATATGACATCATTTTTGTTCTTTTTACGATTTGAAAATATTATAGGCCTCTGAACTTCAAATGACCACTAATTTTGCTTTATCAAATGGTCTTAGCAGTATGTAATATTGTAAAAACATAAAATTACTTTTTAATCAAATATTCTTTTTTTGCAAATTATAAAAAGTATTCCTTTCTTCATCGTATAACAAAGAATATTTCTACTTCTCGTTGGAATTTAAGTTGTCAACAAAACTCATATGTTACCAATTTTTTATTTCTGTTCGCGAGTAATTATAATTTAATATAAATCTAAAGTGCAGATGCCGTGGAGGCCTGGTGGTAAGTTCTCGTCTTCGGAACCGGAAAGTTACAGGTTTGACGCCGGATTGCACCGAAGAAGCGTCGTGTAAGCGGGTCTGACGCACGTTAAATCCGTCTAGGCTAAAAGTTCTACTGCTGCTGTGGTGTGCAAGTTTGGAGAGAGGGGTGCCAGCTCAGGTGTCATCCTCGTCATCTGAACGCGGTTCAAAACTGCGAAATCTGTCGAAAAGTAGCCCTAGTATTGATTCAAAATAGGACGTTAATGTAGCTAAACTAAAAAAAAACAACCAGATACAGGTGGCCCTAATATTGCTAAACAAGGAAAAAAAAAAGCATAGATGGAACTTCACAACAAATTCTGTCGATACTGCTACGTTCAGAGGTGGCGGGGTGGTAGACTGTATACAAGAAGAATGAAGTATAGGTGGAACTGCTTTGTGATATTGTAGAATCCTGCATCGAACGTCCATATATATTTCAACATATTTTAGGAGAAGCGTGGTGGATTAAGAGAAAATTTTGCAATTAAACTTCGATTTATTTCAACCAAGGAGGCTTAATTTGTACAGATAATAGGCGGTAAGAAGGTACATCTGTCAACATCGCAGCTCAAGAGCAGAAGAGATCAGAATTTTTCCGTTCAGTGCTTTTACTCTAATGTTTTGAAGGGAATTTGTTTGAAGAAGGTTGACTTAGCAAAGGAATATTTAGGTATCTTGAATATTGTAAGCATTAGGGTTTTTTATCCCTTCACTCGGAGCATGAAAAAATGTTGAAGTGAGCACTTTTATAGGAGACGAGTAGAATTAATTAAATAAAAAGTTCAAATTGGATCAGGAAATAAGACACCATTTTAGAATGAAGTTCACAAGGACAAAATGAAGATAAAAATTTTGGAAATTAATTAGGATTGATCCAATTTAAATATTTAAAGGCGTATTTAAAGGATTTCAGAATTAAGTGAAGTATTGCATCACGCCTAAAACATTAAATGCCAAATATTGCATCCCGGGTTCGAAGGTCGCCGCCTCTCAGTGAGGATTGACCGATAGGATGAAAAACGGAAAGAGAAGGCCGTGTTGTTCGCCATGAACGAACGCACTTCCTTTTAGCGGCATGCTTTTAAAAAAAATCGTATTTGCAAATATATAAGTAATATAATAATCCAGAATAGAATAGCTTCCTGTTCTTATTTCTATATAATCAACCTTTTTTAAATAAAAAAGTAACGAGATGGATTTAGATTTAAAAATGACCACTCAGGCCTGGGACTGAATGTGGCAGCAGCCAGCTGAAATCAAGCATAGGGAAACAGATGTGAGCGGGAACTTTACTGTCTTCAAACACGATCATTCACAACCATAACGAGATAACCTAATGTGAGGTGATGACCGCAAAATTATACCGGTAAATAATTTTAGAACCAAATGCACCAAGTTTATTCCCGGAAAGATGTAAATTCAGGAACTGCCTTCTAAAGTACAATATAGCTCCCATTTATTTGCCTTTGTAATCCTCTTTAATTTCCTTTTGTACATATATTAACAGTATTTTCCACTGTATTGTTTAATATATATTTCAATGTGTTTACCTCCATATATTTGCATATATACTTTTGTATCTGTATCTTAAATATATATAATTATTATTATTATTACTTGATCAGGCTTCTCCAATTGTTTTATATTTACTCCCATACAAAATATAGAGAAATGTATTGTAATTGTCTAAAAACTTTAACTCGAGATTTTGACGAATTTCCACCTTAAGTTCGAAAAACATATTTTTGGGAAAAAGTGTCCATCTGTCTCTGAGTAACAAAGATAACTCAAAAACGCTTTGACGAAATGGGTCTTGTCTTTACAATAAATTTCAGCTTTCCTGAACAAAATAGCTTGACCTCCCCATTTATCTGCCTTTGTACAGAATAAATAATCTTTCATTACCTTTTGTACACATATTAACAATATTTTCACGGGTTCTTTAATCTATATTTCAATGTGTTAGCGTACATATATTTGCATATAAGCTTTTGTACCTGTATTTTGAATATTTTTATTATTATTTAATTATGCTTCTTCAATTGCTTTATACTTTTTACTATATGTTTCTACTAGTATGTGAGCAATTTTGTTTCATTTTAGTTTGTAGTCGTGTATTTACATATTTTCCCCCTTTTTTTTCTGCATTTAGGCTTATGTTCTTATATTTAAAATTTATTCTACAATCAATTGTGAACAGACATCTGCAAGCTTTGTGATATACTTGATGGCACACAAGGTGTTTATATATTGAGAACTAACATTATATTATACGTGTGTGTTAATTAACAATTAATATCAATCCAAATTAATTTCTGAAGTTTTACCTTAATTTAGCTCTTATCAAAGTCATCCTAAAATATTCTCTTATTTCCTGATCCGATTCCATGTTATCTAATTAATTAATTCAAGAAATGCTTTGTAAAAATGTTTAGTCAATGAATCCCACGGTGAGAGTAATTGATAAAAGTTGCTGACCTAAACAAATATTTTTACAAAATGATCCCTGTGTTTCCTCCGCTTTGAAAATCACAAGTTCAGAAATCCCTATGAGAATCTTAATAATATATTGTCTCTATAAACAATCTCTTCCATATCAAAATATGATATATAGCAAGAGGGAAAATTAATTTCTCGCTTTTTCCGTCACATCTGCTTGCTCGAGCTGCTTGTAAATATGCTGCCTGCCTAAGGAGGTAGAATAAAGTGAACTTTAAAATGAAAATGAAACTCTTCAATATCTTCGAACCTGCCATCTACTTCCAATAACTTTTATGTCATTAATATACATATAAACACCTCTGACTGATTATAATATCACAACTAGAGAAACAAAAATATACGAGAATACACATTTATCTTCTTTGAAATTTTGCTTTAGTACAACAAGTAAACCCCAATTCATTCAATACCTTAATTACAAACTCTAAATGTCTAAAAAAAATTTCCAAACGGCTGTAAATAAAGAGAGAAAAAATTCTATTCAAAACAATCATTTTCAAACTTACTATCGAAAACTTCATGAACTTTATTGATTGTTCACTTTTCCCACGCACCTTTACAAAAAAACAAATAAATAAATAAAAAAATAGAAGACTGTCACCCCTTTTAAAGTTTTAAATAATCGAGACAAAATCAACGAGAAAACATTAAACGTTTTTTTTTTTCTTTCCTTTTTAAAGTGCGGTCGAAGGTTAATTCGCCGTTTTTCTATCGAACTCTTTTTTGGCACCGTTTAATCTTCGAGAATATCGACCACTTCCGGAACACCTGCGGTTTCCACCCGCGCGGAGGGGGTGGGGAGAGGGGAGAGCAGCATTCCTCCATACCAGCAGGGGCCGAAGACAGGGGCTCTTTTCGGCCGCCTGTCAGAGCAACCCCCTTCAAACACGCTAACAATCTGTAGCCACGCAACCATTCTTATTCATTCCTCAACTCACTTTCGACCCTCATAAAATGATGTATGAAAAGAGCGTTCGGAGAAGGGGTGGTTCCTGGGCAAGGAATGAAAGTGAAGAGATTTTTATTCCGGGAAAAATGTTTGATATTACAAGGGCCTTATCACACGGTGAAAACATCGTCCGCACTTTCCGTTTCTACCCTCAAGAACCGGTCAAGCAAGTTTTTCGTCATTGAGAACTTTTTTTTAACCAGCTTGAAAATACCAATATATGACGGAAATATTGTCTGCAAACGAAATTCAACCAATCATTTGAAACTTAAAAAGTCACGTCACATTGGTTGTCGTTGCTGACGAAAAGTGCGGACGATATTTTGGCGTGTGATAAGGCTTTAAAAATATCAATTTCTTGTAGTTATGATAATAAATGTTGGACAGTTTGAATTTAATAAATGTAAAAACAATTCACTATTTAAATACTGCACGCCTCAAGATCCTGCGATTAGCACTTTCGGATGACTATGAC
>JAPMOQ010012849.1:2380648-2401300 GCA_026543055.1 Argiope trifasciata
TATATATATTCAGAAAAACGTGTAAACGGGTCTATTTATTTAGCTTCTTGGAACGACAGAATCGCTAGTTATATGACATGCACGCAAGCAAAAAAACTGCAAGAAATTGCCTTCATGATTCACTGATTAAAATGGTTTGTCGGAAAACAATTTTAAGTGGAAAATTATTTTATTTGTTGTAGAAAGACGTGTCACGTTTGTCGAGATGCTTTTGTCACAAAATCACTAAACGACGTGCTAAATAAATTGGCAGGCATCTGTCACAGAAGTGAAAATGATGTTTACAACCCGTCAACTGAGATTACGTGCTGGATTAGTTTAGTTGTTTCAACGTCCCGTTGTAAAGCAACATAAGGACTATTTTGGGACTGACCTCGTCATTCTGAGCAAGGATCAGATGACGAGAACGACACCAGAGCTGCCACCTCCTCTCCACACCACACCAGCGGGAGAACGTTTGGCCACACAGATTTAACGCGCAAGAGACCCCCTTACACGACGACTCTTAAGTGCAGTCGAGTCTCGAACCTAAAACCCTCCGGTTCCGAAGCCGAGACCTTACCACCAGGCCACGGTGGGCCGAGTTTACGTGCTGGAAAACAGTTCTTAGGTCTAAAATTGATTTAAATCATAATTTTTTCCCCATTTCTATAAAGTATTGGGTATTTTCTATGGCCTCGCTGCTAATTGCAGAAGACTAATTCGGCAATCTGAATTTCTTTGTCACTGCAAGGCTCATTATTATTTTATTTACTATTATATGTTCACTATTATATTAATAACAAATGTTATTGTACTTTAATGCATCAGATTAAATAAATCCATTTAATTGAATTAATGTCTTCACACAGTAACATAACAATATTGTTATGTTATTGTCAGTAACATATCAATGTTATCATTGTTACGTTAGATATCCCTCAGTGACATATCAATATTGTACAATATTCCCATAGTATCGCATTGTATTTATATATATCGTATTTTACCATGTAAAACAATATACTAATATACAGTTCCATATAGACCTGTATAATATCGATGGATATTACAGTATATTGCAGAACTGCGGTGCTTTCTCGGTTTCATCAGCAAACTGAGAAGGTCCTTCCTATAAATCGAAGCCGGATCGACTGGCGAACAGTGTATTTTAACTAATGCTCAAGCTCAAATGAATGACATCGAATAAAGGACATCTGAACTTGGAGAGTGTCGTCCTTGATTTAAACTCCGTTGGAGTCAAAATCCATATTGGAGATCTTGAAAGCTCCGAACTGAAAATCGATTCCTCAAATATGGGACAGTTTAACACATTCACTACTGCCAATACCTTCATTTCTCATAAGCCAGAAGGTCAAGACTTTGGAAATTTGTCAATTCATCAAAATTTAAATACGTAGTAAATTTTAAAATGGCTGATTGTATTAACTGATAGATTAAAATTAATTTAAAGCAGGACCCTTTAACACATAAATGTATATGATAAAGATATCCTTAACAAATTTTGTAAAATTAAAATACATGTCGACTTGAGCAGCCATACAATATTCAACCATACTACAAGGCCGCGGTGGCCTGGTGGTAAGGTATCGGCCTCAGAACCGGAGGGTTTCAAGCTCGAGACTCTATTCTCTTGCACGATACATCTGTCAGGCCAAACGTCTTCCCGCTGGTGTGGAGAGGGAGGTGTCAGCTCAGGTGTCGTCCTCGTCATCTGACCATGGTTCAAAATGACGAGGTGCGTCCCGAAATAGCCAAAGTGTTGCTTTATAACGGGAAGTTAAAATAACTAAACTAAACCAAACCATACAACAAATATTTTTAATTTAATCATGCCAACCAACTTTGATAAACAGCATCTTTTTAAATAAAAGCATTATTTTAAATTACAATTGTAAAATAGAAACAGAATATTGTTTGGCTAGTTATGCTTGGAAAATGACAAAATCTGTCCAGTTGTTGAAGGTGGAGGGGCCTATATCAAGAGTTTATTTTGCGATATCCCACGAATAGAAAGAGATAAGTGTTATCGATGACCTAATAATATTTAATATGATAACAAAAATTGTAGAAATTAATATTGTAATTGGGACAGGGATTTTTTTTTCAACTGACAGAAAATGTAAATTACTGCTTATTTTGACTTTCACAAAACTGAAGTGGGCGGAGGACAGTTATAGATTGAGACATCATTAGGTTTGAAATCAGACAAGAAATCTCGATACTGGATCAATGATATGGGTTTGGGAGACTGGTCATTTGGTTTCGTCATTTATTTTAAATATATAGAAAATTATCCTGTTTCATTCCTAATGACTGCCGGCGTCCGTGATCTGGGCGTTCCTGGGCTCAAGTCCCGGTTCTGGCAGGGTTGTTATTCCTCTATGAGGTGTGTGAATGCGCCCTCCTCTAGAAAAGAGGTTGTACAAGCGAATGAGTGACGCTTCAGTGGAAAAGTCGTACTCTTGACCCTAGTTAGCGCTTCTGAAACAAGAGATGCACCCTAGTGGCTTACATCGCTGTCTTCGTAACAGCGGACTTGTCCAATGGCAAGTGCCATAAGAAACAGCAACATTTACGATGACGTAAAACAGAATCATCCCATTTGCATCCAAATATTCTTTTCATAAATAATAATGAAACAGTTTTTACTGGCGAATCGATTGGTAAATTGCGAAGATAAATTGCGTCAGGTGAATACTATGATACTTTCGTCACCCACCATAATCATTGGTTTAGGACGAGTAAACGACGTTCATAGTATGGCACTGTTATTGCATACATAAGAGAATTGAATATGAAAACCTGGCAAGATCTCATTAATGTTTTGTCATTATAATCGTAATACGGTGTCTTCAAAATTGGCATTATTGAATGGATATATTGAATTCATTTATGGAGTATGTATACCCATTTGAATCCCTTCCCCATCCATTTCTGTCTTATACATGTTTGTGGCGGCTCTCCTTTGAACGATTTTTGTTCCTTTATTTACTATTCTTTGTAATTTACTTCCAGTAAATTTATATATTAAAAATGGTGGCAACAGCCACTTTTGTTTCTTTTAAAGTTTTAATAATTTCATGCACATTTAACTTGTTAAGTAGTATTGTATTTTTTTTTTTTTTTTTTGTAAATAATTTGTCTTTCATCAGAATTTAGAGAAGAGGTATTCTTTAAGAAGCAATAAGAATTATTTATTCTAAAAGGAATGAAACATTTTCTTCTGTCATCTCCTGGTTATTATTTTTTCAAACAATTTTTGTGAAAACGAATTCTGAATTCAAAAAGAATGAAAGAATAAGGCAATTGTGTTCTGGCTATGAAGGTCTATGTTTTTTTTAATAAAACCTTTTTGGATATCATGGAGTTGGCTAGTTCCGATGTGAGATGGAGTCGAAATTAATTATGTTAATGTCTAGAGCAAATTGGCTGGCATGACATGTTTTCCAAAAAAAAAAAAAAAAAAAAAAAACAAGTAAATTAAAAATAATTCATTCAATTAATAGTTAGGTCTGCAAAGAAATTTTTTATTTCAGTTTCTTTTAATTAAATAATAACAATTAATATAAATGCTATATATATATGCCAGAATCACAATATTTAATGTCAAAATCCATTCTTTCTGTGTATGGTGTTGGACTGTTATTTTCGTTTGTTAGGATTTATTCCCTTTCTATTTTTTTTTTTCTTCGTTTCTAATTTATGAAGCTGATGGTGATTTATAATTTCTCATCACTAGAGTTGAACTCGCATTTTTCACCTCCGTGCTAAAAATATTGAAATCCTCGCATTTTACCGGTCGAGCTACAGCTTGTTGATTTTAATTCTTACTACAAACTGCTACAACTCTATTTCAAAGTATTACATTTTAATTAAATTTAATTAACAAATTTATATTTGAAAAAACTGAATTAACAGAAAATGTCATCCACTACAAGTTTAAAGAATGTATTTGAATTTTTTGGATGAATAAAAAGCATTTTTTTAACGATTGAAAATTTCATTTTGTAGTTCTCGTGTTAATTTGTATTCGGGCAGCCGCACAGACATGTCTCCTTTGCGTGGTTCTTGTTCTAAATTTAATAGAAACGCACAAATTTACAGATACGTCAAATTAAGTATTAATCATCGCGTTAACAGACAGACAGAAATTTCCAAAAATGTGTTCTTCAAACTCATGAGATGTAACATTTTATACGAATGGAGACCCATTTTTTAATATTATGGGGATTCGACAAAATCTTGAGCTTTGAAATAATAATGGATATTTATAGTTCGGATAGTAAAAAATAAAAATTCGATCATTATTAGAAATTTCTTAACAAAGTGCGCGTTTCCATTAATTTTTCTGTTTTTCACTGAACAAACTTCCAAAAGAAAGGTAATAAATAAGTGAATATAGACCGCGAGAAATATAAGATAGTAAACGACCTTTTAACATCATAAGATGTTTCTGAAAAACATAAAAATGCGTATTTCTTTCATTTGTCAAGTTTATTTCCCCACAAAAATTTCCTTTTGTAATCATTCGAAAGTTCACCGAAATGTAACTAAGAATAAACAACGTTCTTTATTTTTTACGATCTCTGTCATAAAAATAGCCATAAACAAATGCTGATACATGGAAACATTCAACTCAGTGATAGTTAAGTGAGTTGTTAAGATGAAGTTTAAAAGAAAATAAACCAAACAGATAGTTAAAAAATGTTCATGTTCCAAGATATTTTTGCAGCAATTCTCCACTAGAGATAAAAAATATTTTATTTTTTGAAAAAATAAATAAATAAAACATATACTTCCAAACGTTTGTAAAATAACATTTAGTTTAATTAAATAGATTCGCGTTCCTTTTAGAATTTACATTAATTTGAGAGAGTATCAATTAAAACACATACAGAACACCACACGATCACTGGACTTTTTCTAAATTAACTTGATAAAAACATGCTAAATTCTAATTTTTAATTCATAATTCTAATTGATTTCACACAAGAACAATTCGTGGAAGGTACTGAATTATTTTAGGATATAAAAATTTATTCTATCCTAAAGAAGAATAACACGTATTTTTAATTTTAAAAAATGGGAAAGAACAATTTAGCAATACTTTTCCCTAAATGTCCTTTTTATGTGTCTTGTGGTAAAAGCATTCCCTGCAAAGCAAAAAAGGAATGAAAACCAACAAAGCGTTAGTACAAAGTAGCTTTAAAAATACTTAAAACACAGTGAAAATTAATTAATAGTACCTATCTAAGTTAACATATATTGGAGCTTTATAACAAAACTCTTAATAATGAAAAATAATTAACAGGAGGGTAATTATTAATCGTGTAATTGTAATTATTACATTGATCGTGTTATTATAATTATAATAATTATTGACCGTGTTACAAATACCTAAAACTCAGTGACAATCAAGTAATAGTAACTATCTCAGCAAACATATATCTACGCTTTATATCGAAACTCCTAATAATTAAAAATAGTACATTCAATAAAAGTTTGTTAATCAATACTTAAGGTAACCGACCAGGATCGAAGAGATTTTTTTAGAAAATATTTTATGTTTAGATATTTTTCCGTAATATAAGGATTAAATAATGAATAAAGATGAAATTATTTAAATATATATGAGGCTTTTGAAGAAAAGGCATATTTAGGTATTTAATGACAAAAACTAGGATTGCTCTAAGAAAAATGTTACTGGTTTTCATTTTTTTATAACAATACATTTATAATATATATTATAGTGTAACTAGCTATTGTCTAAGAATTATATTCAAAAATACTTTTATATACATTATACGAAACTTGGCATGAAATGTTGGAATTTTTCAAACAATATTTACATAAACGATCATAAATTCACGTTTAGAATAATCAATATCAAATCCATAATTCATTACATTTTGCATAACATAACGAGCACTAGTTATAATTTCATTACGACATCTTGATTATTATTATTATTACTTTGAGACATGACGATACTCGTGCAATAGAATTACGGAAATACTCGTTCATAAGACCATGAATTTATAAATGCTTATCAATAAGCATAACTTAAATGGCAAAAGTTTTCTTTAATTTGAATTCTAATTGACAGACTAAATAAAAGATATCACTGAAAATAGAAACAATTTCAAAAAATTGTTTGTAAAAACCAGAAATCAATAAAGTATCCAGAAAAAACAGGAAAAAAAGATTCCGAAAAACAGACTTTTTTTAATTCAAATTTTTTTTAAAAAATTAAAAATATAAAAAAAATGTGAATTTTTATCAATATTCATATTTTTAATCCAATCGAATACCTTAACAAAAATCAAAAAATTATAACCCGGAAAAGGACTTATATTTTATATAAAGAAATTAATTAATTACCTTTATTGGAATTTCCTTTTGATTTCGATGAATCCTGGCTGGATTTGAGGAAGTACATATACCGGTAGATCATCTTGGTTTTTAAAAAAAATTCCACAATATATGCACAAATGATGATTCACGGACTACACACAAAAAGACAGTCACACATCATTCACATTATATCCGCAGGTATACAAGATATCCATAAGTGTGATGGACGTTTGCTCATAAAACAGCACATCCGTAGCAAACACATTACTCCATTTAGACTTTAATCCTGATAAAAGATATTCCATAAAGTTATGGCCAGCAAGCGAGGGTAATTCCAGGTGGTCAAGTGTTCTCAACTTCGAACAAAGCTACGAAGGAAATAGAATATGATCCGGAGGAAAACGTATCCATGACACTGAACGAGTTTTGTGAAAAAAAGAATTGAACTCATAGATAACAGACTTTAAAATACTGAAATAATATCGCTCCTGATTGAAAAGAAACAATTTTGTACTTCCTGATACATGATCTCCAATTATACTGGCAACATAAAAGAAATTTGATAATCGTTTTTCATCAAAAGAATTCGAAATGAATTAAAATTTTTATTTTTTTTGGGCTAGCTTTCTTATTAAAGAAAGAGAAAAACAAAAAGTATAAAAAGAAGACAATCAAATGTTTAATTTGAAAACTATTTCTAAAAACTTGGTCCGAAATGATTATCTAAGAGGAAAACTAATACATGAAATAAGAATTATTTTTTTACAATAAAAAAATATAAATGAAATAAATCTTTAAATTACATTAAAAATATTGGAAATACAGAATTCATTCAACAATTCACAAATGATATGTGATTAAAATTATATAAATATAATTAAAAAATATCAAAATTGTTTCGAATTAAATATAACTGATTATTTTTAATCAAAAAATCTCAATTTTGATATTATTTCGGTTTTAATTTAAAAGTCAATAAAGCATCCACCTATCTATGACATCTGATTTACATCTCAAAATGTCTTATATACTACATGTTGAAATGATATTATGATGTCATTGCATAAAGTTTCAAGAATAAGTAGAAAAACATAACTGGAAATTCCAGTCCACATGCCAACACTGATACTGTAATATTTTTCATTTAACACAACACAAATCCATTAAAATCATATCAAATTAATCCACATGTCAACAGCACACAGCCTTGCCAATCATCGTCAAAATTTTAATTAAATTTTTTTCACTTCTGTAGAAATTATAAATGATATCTACGATGACAATAAGCACAGAAAAACACCATTTGAGAAAAGAAATTCACGAGCCACGAGGTAGAAAATCCACCAGATTACCAGCCATCAGGCCACGAAAAACATGAGCCCACCACTTACTAAGACACCCGGACACATTCTCCTGGATTCTCGTATCCCGTTTTCCAGCCCGACTCCCACGAGTCCGTCGCCAGAGGGCGCTTCAAAGGGGTGGGAGTTTTAATAATCGGCATTTATCTGGGACCTGTCGGATGTCACCCCTTTAGGCAATAAATCAGTCAACTAATGGGAATATTAAAAAGGGGTTGTAAAAAAAAAATTATTTAAGGTTTCGTAATTGCCAGTCGCAGTTACAGTGAAAAGGAAAAGTGCGATGCTAAACGTTTATTTATTGAAAAGGCTGGCGGGAAACTTTTTTTGTAAAAGAAGAATTAATTCGGATAAAAATGGCTGATTTGTAAAAAGAATCGTTACTTTTCGATTTGGATGTGAAAAAGGAAATCATTCAGACAATTCTCAAAAACAGACTGCTTTTGTAAGCTGTCCTCAATTTCAAATTAATCATTAGATGTTTTTTTTACATAATTTTTTTTTTTTTTTACTTTTTTGTTTAAGACTTTTCAATAATAGTGGGGGTTTTAATCATAGTTATACTCATAAGAATTTGAATGTTTTTGAAACTTCTTAGAAATTTCAGTAAAAAAATATATAATAAACGCGCGACCTTTTAATGTATTTATTTTACGTACAACCATTTTTTTTTTTTCATTTTAATCCATTTCATATTCTGAATTAAGAAAATAAGAAATTGAAAAATACTATTAATGAAAAAAAGTATTAAAAGATATAATATTCTTAAATAGAATATAAGCCATTCAAAAATTAAAACTTTTGAATGGAATCATTAAAAAAAATTCCTTCGGGACTGGTCACCAAAAACATTCCCGCAAACTTTGTAATAAAGGCGTTATCCCAGAGAAACTATATTTGCCACAATTGTACTATAGTAAAGAAAAATGTAATGATTAACACATAATACTATATTAACGTATAATATTTTTTAACTATAGTACAACAACGCCAAATACGGTTTCTCTAGGATAACACACTTTATTAAAAGCGCATTTAATTTTTAAAGATGCTTTAAATTTAAAATTTATCACTTTCAAAGAAACAATGAGTTAAATTTTTTTAAAAAGGACTCCCTGGGTATCAAAAGTATCTATAATTTTCAAGCATTTTTTTTACACATGATTTCTTTTACCATAAACTGTTTATCTGATTTAAACCATGTAAATAAATAAATATAATATGATAGATCTATGCATTTTAGACTTTCATTTTAATTTTAAAAAAATATTTTAATAGACAGTACATTACATACAAAACACATTACATTACATACATTGGCTGTTTGAAGTGCATTAGCTATAAACGTCACCATATCAGAAAGGAATAAAAAATTGAAATAAATAAACAAAAATAAGTAATAATTTGTTGAGAAAGCAAAAATAGTGGCAGCTTTTGCTGGGAACTTATCATAAAACATAAATTGGCTTAGAATTATTACTTCGAAAGTGAATGTAAAAAAAAATATTTCAATGGATTTTTAAGTAGTTTTACATTAAAGGTAACAAATAAAGCCAAAGTTAAAGTAACAATCCAAACTTTAAAACTGTAGCCGCTCTTGTAACGCTAACCATAACTGATTGATGACGTCAGGAACAGCGCCCTCCGATGCCTTATATTGCTGACACAGTTCAAGTCAGACAATTGCATTTACTGTATAATCATATATACATTTTAAAATTATTACAAAATTCTGTATGTAAATTTTTTGTATGTAACGTAACTTGTGAATAAATAAACACGAAAAATATTTGTACTGAAAAAATTCTTAAAGACCCCACAAAAAGGGAAAAAAAAAATTATTCATAAATAAAGTACTTTCTAAATTAATATTTTTTAAAAGCATACAAAAAAATGCAAAGTAGAATCACATTTAGAGAAAATTTCTTCACAATATTTGAAAACATATTTTTAAAGAAATCTTCAAAATATATTTATTTTAACACCAAGAGAAGAAAAACACAATCTATTTAAAATTCAGTTAAATTTGTGTTTCATGTTTACTTCTTTTATTAATAAGCACAACAATCTAAAATTGGCATTATCTTTATTTTAGAAAAAGTAGTTTCATATCAAAGAATAATAATAGTTTTTTAAAAAATATAAAGAAACGAGCAATTTAATACCATTTTTAAAAAAATTTATCTTTTCCTAACAACATCAATTCACATAGTTAATAACTGTTTTTAAACATCGCAGCATTGTTTCTGACAGTTCGTGGAAAATTTTAAAAAGGACCAAAAAACAATCTTCTTGCCAATAATTTATGTTAAGTTAAATCAAGCTTAGTCTGCTGCCATCCATCATCAATAATATTAA
Source organism: Argiope trifasciata (assembly GCA_026543055.1). Taxonomy (NCBI): domain Eukaryota; kingdom Metazoa; phylum Arthropoda; class Arachnida; order Araneae; family Araneidae; genus Argiope; species Argiope trifasciata. The sequence continues at coordinate 2,390,725 of JAPMOQ010012849.1, forward strand.
ATAAAATACGGCGAGACGTTTTGACAAGGTCATAAATCTTATTAATAAACAGGATTTTTCTTAAGCAAAATTGGTAACGGATCTGAAGTAACGGAATTCTTATATCTAAAAAATGTAAAATCACGTGATTTGGTATAATTATCCTTTTAAACAACGATAAATAACTTTGATAGTCGATTTTCAAATTATTAGTTTAAAAGCAAATAATAATAACTTGTTATTTATTTTCCTTAATTTCATACTTCTTTGTTACAATAACTATTAAAGTTATTTTTAATCTGATAATTTAATTAAATTTTTTAATGATTTTTACAAATAAAATGAACAAATTTTGAATTAACAAGTTAATTTTCGTTGATCTGCGAAGTGACAACATATCAAAAATAACGAAAATTACAACCGAAAAATAATGAAAATATTTTTTATTATAATTTTGCGAGCGAAAATTCTACCTTTCAAAATAAATATAAAAATAATGTCTTTTTTAAACAAAATCACAATTTTAACATTAATAAAAATGTAAGAATGATCAGATGATAGAATAAAACTCGCTTAGAATTTTATCGTAACAATAAAAATTCATTGTCATAAAACCAATTTTCCGAATTAATTTCGAAAAAATTATTAATAATTTAATTATGAATTTTAAAAAATAAAAATGATTTTTTGGCCTGTTAATGTATTTTAAGTTATAAAGAATAAATGCTGAAATTTGATTACTTTTAATTAATTTAGAATCTTATGAATGTGCGGATGGATTTTGAGTAATATTATGCTCCGATAAATGCCAAAATTTGATTGATTTTTAATTAACTGAAAATATAATCATAGATTTGAGAATAATCCTACCGTCATGAGTGCCTATTATCTCAAATATACGCATACAAATTGATATAATACGCTTAACGGAAAGTGACGTATTCTTTATGTAACTCTATTGCGTGAGCGTGCGTGTGTGTGTCGAAAAGAACGTAAAGCCGTCAAATATAATTTTTAAAATGATCAATAGAAATAAACTTCAACTGAATATTTTCATGCTAAACACAGTTTAAAACTGAAAAAGTTGTTATTCTTTAATTACACACACACAAATGGGATTTTTTTCAATTTCCAATTTAAATCTACTGACATAAGAAATCTTTAAAAAATTAAAGACACAAATTAAAAATAGTATTAATTTAAATCTTGATCATTTTATACTTTTATTTTTCAGCTTTTATTTATGATAATAAATAATCTGAAATCGTGATCCACACATTATAAAAATCTATATCCATGTGTCGTCATTAATGCAAAATCAAAATTTAACTTATTTAAATTGATTTATTCATTGTTAAATACTGAAAATAACAAACAATTGTGAGTCGTTATAAGAAATACATAAACTCACAATATTTCAAATATTTACCATATCGAAGTAAAAGTGTACAATCAATTAAATAATTATATTTCTACAATTATGAACTAAGTAAAATCAAATAAACGAGTTTATTAATATTATTTTTAAAAATCACTGAAAGAAATCAACCTAGTAAGGAATTTTTTTTTTATTTTCTTTATTCTGTTTACTTTTCATTTAAAAGTAATCAGTTACTTCAGGACGAATCCGAAAGATCGATTCATTAACAACATTTGATTTTAAATACATCAAACATAAAGAAAATAAATAGAATCGTTTGAAATAATCGGTCGAAATTCTAAGCCTAACCTAAGCCTAACCTTAGTTTAGTTTAGTTATATTAACGACCCGTGTGAAGCAACACGAGGGCTATTTTGGGACGGACCTCGTCATTTTGAACCAAAATCAGATGACGACACCTGAACTGGCACCCCCCCTCTCTACACCATACCACACCAGCGGGAGGACCTTTGGCCTGACAGATTTAACGTGCAAGAGACCTCCTCACACGACGGTTCTTCGGTAGAACCAAGTCTCGAACCTGAAACCCTCCGGATCCGAAGCCGAGACCTTACCCCCGGGCCACCGCGACCCTACTCTGTTGGGGGAAAAAATACTGGGGCCTTACTCATCTTTGGCGGGATTTAGCCTCAGCTTCTTGATGCGAAAGTTACTTTTTAACTAATAAAAAAGTTACCACTCAATGAACCGGAATCAAAAGTAGCCTATGTTCCTTTCCTGACTCTAATCTGTCTTTGCGCTAAATTTCATCCAATTCCGTTCAGCCGTTCTGGCGTGATTGAGTCACAAACATCCAAACTTTCGCATTTGTAATATTAATAAAGATATGTGGAGAATGGTAAGAAAAAGGGACATTAACATATCGTGCGAAATGAAAAATCCACAAAGTTTGATTTAGTGACTGAATAAAACTCATTCTCAAAGAACCAAACGAACTTGTCGTGTCTTCAGAATGACTTCATTATTTACAATATTAGAATATAAAAATATCGTAAACATAACAAAATATAAAATTCATCAGATAATAAATTCGCAAACACCATAAAAAATATCTACATGAACTAAATATTGGTTCAATTTTAAATTCAGCAGAACATAACCATATAGGGAGAAAAAAAAATTAAGTTTTCGCGAAACAGTTTTTAAAGTTACGAAAAAAACCACCACGACCGAAATAAAATGCAGCAGCCGATAAAACAAAAAATAACAATGCGTTGCCATAAAAATAGATGGAAAACGCAAGCAATTTGTCTTTATGCAGCTTGAAAATAAATGCGCTTCCAGCATATTTCGGAATTTTTTCACTTCTTTTGGGACCATTATACCAAAATCGATACAAAATCCGATAGGATGAGATTGAACAGAGGAGACAAGCGTTCAGGAAAAACCACTCCCGACCCCAAGAAATAAAAATTAGCCGTATTAGTGGCAACAGTTTGTAGAGCAGAGGAGTCTGGTCAGTTGCAGGGAGTTTATAGGGAATCAATGTAATGACCATCGGTCATAATGACCGTCCCCAGACGGTCGTTATGACGGGCGTTGATAATACCGCTGACGGTTAATGGCCGAGTATCAAGTAGTTTACTTCTTTGCGAATCAGGAGGGATGACTTTCTTCAGGATACATCCAGAAAAAGAAACACATGATAACAGTCTTGATCATTTAGCTTTCCGCGCGGACCAATCAGATAATCACTTTAGCGCGATTTATATCGACACTATTTCTTAGGGATTCAGTTCGGTTACATAATATATGGAGTTCCAGCATAGGTGGATACTGGGCAGGTAAAGTATCGTAATAAATATATAATAGCAAAGACATGTTTAAAAAATCAATTAAATAAAAAAAAATGTTGACCTAAAACCTCGTAATTTAGACCTGAATCAGAGAACAATCTCTGAACCAGTGCCCTCAGTACTATTACTCTTGACATGGAGGACTTTATGGAATGGAGGAATTTTAACACATTTTTAACTTGTTAATGTTTTAATTTAGTACAAAATTGACTATCGCATTAAAAGATGATAGTCAAAATGTAATTACCTAGTATCCTAAAATCCTCCAATGTGTGGAGGTGTGAATGAAAATGCAGGAAGAAAGTCCACATCCACCCCGTAAAAAGGGTTGTGATTCGTGACTTGCAAAATCGTATTCTTGGTCCTCTACATGGAGCTACTAAAAATCAAGAGACGCACCCTATCGTCTTAAATCGTCTTCGTAACAGTGGGCTTGTCCAATGGCAAGAGTCATAAGAAACAACAACAATAAGATATCTAAACCCGCCAATGTAGACTATGACTATAATTTTGGCGACAACTTTCCCAAATTCAAGATTACATCAAGGCGAAATTATTCAACTAACAACGTTGTATTTAAAATTGTCATATATGTAAGAATAAAGAATCTTTACTAGAAAAGAGTATGGAATCGCGATCTGCTGAATTTTATATAAAATAATATTCTTAAATATATTAACATGTTTAAATTATTCTGAAATTCGAAACAAAATTGATCTATTTATTCAAAATGGGCATTGCTGAGGGTCATAAAATATTCGCCATTGAAGATTGCCAATTTGAGGGGAGTGCAATTGGGTTCTTGAACTCAAGTACAACCGGACATAACAGGATTAGTTATTAAGAAGTAGTTACCATGGTAAGTAGTTAGTAGATGATGGCATCAAAAATTTATTCAAAATTCTATCACCACGAGATTATTCAATCAAAAACGTTGTATATAACATTATCATATACGTATGTAATGTTCAAAAGAATTCAGTCTTGTTTTATTTCACCAGCATATTTTCTATAAAATAATCATCCCCATCCCTTTCGCTTTTGATATTATTTTTATTATCGCTACAATTATTATTATTTAACGATTTTGTGCATCAAAATATCAAATTAAACCAAGTAGAATGAAAAAAAAAAAAAGAGAATAACATTTTTATTCCAGATTAAAAGACTTAAAACGGCACATGAAATACAACGTATCGCAATTGCTAACAATGAAGCAGTTTAATTCGTCATCTTAATTCTCACCAAAATTAAACCTTAATATTCTCTATTTTGCATTATTATCCATGATTTATTGCAACCAATAAGTGTATTTATATTTAGTTATAATGTATAAGAATTTATTTTCATAATGCATTAACGCTTATGATTTAAAAATGCAAATTGAAAATATTCCAGTCACCGATAATAAACATTCCGTTATAGGTATACGGATTTTTAATGGAAAAATATTTTGATGGTACATGTAAACATCTATTCGTGAGGCATAATAATTTTAAAATTTCACAATCTTGAGGTAGATCCTATTACAACTTGTATGGCAAACACATTTCACAAGCATGTTTTGAAATAGATCTAATTTATATTTTCAAATATTTACCCCCACTCCTTTGTTTGAAATAAAAATGAAAAATAAAAAAAGATTTCAAAAATTCAATCTTTTACACTAATACTTATTTCGCAATAAAAATGTTTAGCAGGAAGTTAAATTATTTCCAATAAACATGTTTCAGATATATTTAAAGGCTTTTTATACTTCCAATAACCAGAGGCTGAAATTTAAATCGCAAAGAAAAAATTATTTTATGCTCTCTCTCTCTCTCTCTCTCTCTTTTTTTTTTTTTTTTTTGAAATTCTCAATTTTTTCGAATAACATGTTTTGTCAAATTTCTCAGAAATTTCAACGAACTTAAATTTTATTGCTGCTTTAAATTTTCAATTATAATTCTAAGCAGAAACCTGATAACATAAAATATTCGACGCGTTTAAAAATCAGAGAACATAACTTTTCATTTAATTATAACTTTTTCTTTAAATATCAGCTAAAAATAAATATATTGTAACAGTTCTGCTTACATTACTGAAATTTTTATACAACTGCATATAAATTATATTATTTAAATTAGTTTTAAAGGAAGGAAATTAAGTAAATTTAATGCCAACAAAGTAATTTTGACTTTATTAGATTTAAATCCCATTTATTTGAAATTTTTATCATCGATCAATAGTTTTTAAAGGAGTTTTTTGCCACGTGTATCGATTACTTTATTTTCTATAACAAATCTATGTTATAAAATGCATAAATCGAAAATTTTAAAAACATAGTAATAACCTAAAGAGTTATACCAAGCACGTTAAAAATAAAATGTTAACAAGTATCAAATTTTAAAAATTTAAGAGTATGTGGGTTATATCTTATAGGCAATGATTCCTTTAAAAAATAAACTAAAGTGCATGATTCTAATTTCAGTCTTAAAGGGTTTGATTAATTTGGGGTGGTTACAATACCGTCCTGTTTCTAAAGCAATACTGAATCGCAATCAGACGACGAGGACGACACTTGAAGTGACATCCCCCTCTTCAAACTTCCACGTCACAAGCAGGAAGATGATTAACACAGACGGATTTAACTTGTACCAGATCTACTAGCACGACAGTTTTTCGGTGGTATCGGGTCTCAAACCTGAAACCCTCAAATTCCAAGGTCGAGTTTTTTCCACCAGGCCACTGCGAACCCATTTCAACAAAGATGCAGATTTCTTTTCATACATAAAAATAGTTGTCTTGTATTTATTACTTATGACACTCCACAAGCCGCTGACAGAAAGCTGCCAGCGATTTAATCTGAAATAAGCGTCTCTTGTTTGTTCAGTAGCGCCAACTAGGGCCAAGAGTACGAATTGACTACTTCATGCTTCACATTTGCTAGCACAATTCCTTTTTACAGGGAGACACATTCATAGAACACACAGATAGAACACAGAAGAACAACCATGCCTAAACCAGGACTCGAATCCGAGAAGCCCAGATGACGGGGAAGACACGCTACATCTATGCCAGGACGCCGGCAGATTTAAGTAGTGTTATGCTCATACACTTCCTCTAGTTCTGCTTACTGTGTACATTAGCCACCGTAATAAAGTCGATTCCCATGACACCACAGAGCTTTAAAAATGTAACCGTCCACATTATTATTTGTCTTCTAACGTCAGCAAAATAGTTGTCTAGTACTCATAAATATATCCAAGCAATGAAATAATTTAAAATGCACGCTAACGAGTGTTTAAACCATGGTGGTAATAACATATCTATAAAATGCCGGCATTCCAACAAGCAAAATTCAGTAGAATGTTGTCTTCCATTTAAAATGACTTTAGATTTAGAATCCGCGTATTTCCATATGATACTTTCTCTATGAAGAATCTAAGAAAATAATTTTTTTTCTTCGAGGAGTTTAAAATCTCCAAACCTTGCTTCGTATTCAGTTCAAGGTTTCTTGAAAAGATCTTTTTGATGCGACGGTTTTACTCTTTAACTTGATTCGTTCATGTTGCAAGTCGGACAGCGAATCAAATCATCATTTGTCAACTCTCTTTTTCCCAAAGAACTAGTTTGCATTTGAATGTCTGCCTTGACTATGTAATGATTGGGTCCTTTCTTTGAAATTCTGCATTCAAATCGTATCGGCATTTTGTTTCTTATCAAATATAACCTACAACATTTCGCTAGAATCACAAAGGTTTATAAAACATTACAAACTAAAAAGTAGAAACTAATAAAAATAATTTTAAACAGTACATTTTTAATAACGTTAAAACATATATTTTGTATGATCAAAAATCTGAAGATCAAAACAAAAATCGTAAAAGCATGAATGCCGAAAATAATATGATCAGAAAATAAAGCCATTATAAGTATCAAAAAATATCACGAATGTGACAAAAAATTCAGTTCCATATAGTATTCACGTAAAAGATCTATGCCCTTTTTTATAATTTTTTATATAAATATTTAAATAAGATTTCAAATAACGTTATTATTATTTTTTTTATTCTATAAAGATATTCAGACGTGTTCTTCAAAATCAGCATTTGTAAAGTAGTATATTTTTAACAGATCTCTTTTTTTCTTTTTGTTTTCTTTTGAGTTTTTGTTCCAACAATCACACTATTGAAGGATCCACAAGACATTACCCAACACACACACAAAATATGTAGCAGCTTTCCACTGCGAAACGATTTTTTTTCCTTTATTTATTATTTGTTATTGTAAATTTATATTTTAAAAAGTGGTGGCACTTTTGTTTCTTTTAAGGTTTTCATTATTTCATGTCTATTTAATTTGTTAAGTAGCATTGTATATTTTTTGTAAATAATTTGTCTTCAATAAGAACTCAAAGAAGTGGTATTCTTTAAGAAGCACTAACAACTATTTGTTCTGGAAGAATAAGTGATTTTCTTTTGTAAATTCCTGGTCATTTTTTTAAACAATTGTTTGTGAAAACAAATTCTGAATATCGAAAAGAATAAAAGAAAAAGGCAGTTGTGTTCTGGCTAAGAAGGTCTATGTTTGTTTTAATCAAACCTTTTTTGATATCATGCAGTAGGCTAGTTCCGATGAGAGATGGAGTCTGAATTAATTATGTTAATGTCTAGGGCAAATCTGCCCGCACTACAAATATGCTTTCGTAAGCAATTATTGATTAATCCTTTGAAACAAATTTGCAGAAAACAAATAAATATTCAACAGGACGATAGGACTACCAGCACATTTAACAATCCATTTTTTCCTGTATATTAAATTGCTACAACCATAATAATAAGTATCGGCTTGTTTCTGCAAGTTTACATTTTCAAAATGAATCTCAGAATAATGGAAATAAACTTAAATGTCGACAATGGTGTTTAAAAAAAAAAACTTGCATAAATCGCAGCATATAAGGACATCTTCAGAGAAAGAAAAAGAGCAAGGACATCGAACAAGGAAAAATCATTAACTAATAAGGACAAATATCGCTACAAATCCCTTTTGTGCAGGATATAGATCATTTTACACAATAAAACCGTCACGCTCTTTTGCAAAAAAAAAAAGAAAAAGAAAAAGAAAATTTCAGCAGAGTGAATAAAAAAAAGAAAAAAAAAGAAAGGGGTTGAAAAGCGAAAGTAGGGCCCGCAGTGTGATATCTTACGGAGACAGCACGAAGAAAACGGAATACGAGTTTTTGATAAATTATTCCATAAGTTATCTTTTGTGCGAAACCGTAATCACCCCCGAGAGAGGGCGAGGGGGGGGGAGAAAGGGGGCAGTTCGAGAAGGGGTGCTTCACAATGCAACAGTGCTAAGAGTTGGAACGGAGCAGCATATTCATATTTCTTGAAGAAAAAAAAAGAAAAAATTGAAGCAGTTTGGTGCCAGAATACTGAAAAATTTTACTGAGGAAAAATCGTTTGGAGGGTGGTGCGTTGAATATAACAGGATTGAGAAGAATGGACATGTTTCAATTATTTATAAAAAGACATTCAACAATCTGAAACGTTTTCTAAAGAATCCGTGGAATCCTTTAAAAAAATTCCTTTGCGGGTATAATTGAAAGGCTGGGCCGCGGTAGCCTGGTGGCAAGGTCTCGACTTCAGAACCAGAGGGCTGCAGGTTCATAGCTCGATTACACCGAAAAACCGCCATGTAAATGGTTCTGGTACATGTTAAATCCGTCGGGGCCCAACGTCCACCCGCTGGGGTGGTGTGGAAATTTGGTGAGAAGGGTGACAACCTCTCATCCGACCGCGGTTCAAAATGACGTGATCCGTCCTCAAATACCCCTAGTGTTGCTTCTAAACGGGACGTTAATATAAATAAACTAAATAATTGAAAGGCTAATATCTACATACGCCGAATGCGAGAGAAAACAGATAGAAATGGCGAATTATAAATATGTGGTGTTTAGTTCATAAGTCAGATAACAACTTCTGGACAAAAGTGTACACTTTTGTCTAGCGTTATTTTACACGGCTATGAACCCAATGGTCCTGAGTTAAAATCTAAGAATGCACATTGGAGAATGCACATTGACCCTGGTTCTGATGTAAAAAAACGCAACCTTCGTGATGCCCTCTACCGATAGCAAAAGTCGCCATTACGCTTGGCGAGAAAAACGCTTCGTCGCCCTCCATAACACTTGGCGCGATAAAATCGTTCGTCGTTCGCCAAAAACATTTGGTGTGATAACGTCATTCGTCTCACATTCAACTCACTGGAGGGGGATTAATGAAATGGTAAGTTCATAAACCAGATAACAACTTCGGGACAAGAGTGTACATTTTTGTCTAGGGGTTGTATTACACGGTCACGGATCCAACGCGACCAAGTTTGACTCAAGAATGCACAGCTGTCGACCCAATGAGCTCGAGTTCGAATCTAAGAATGCACAAATATTTGCTTTAAAAAGAATTTCAAAATGTTATGCACTTTAAAGAAAGTTTTATATATTAAAAGTATTTTTCAAAATAAAACGATGTATTTTAGAAGTATACAAACTCAGTGATATTTAAAATGGCAGACCGATTATGCCGTCAAAAACAAATAAAAAAATAAAAATAATCACCATTCTACTGCTTTGACATAAATTTTAATTTTTATGAAGATTTTTCACTTTTTACGATATATTTCAGTTCTTGAATTTGATTTTTGTTAATTTTGAAGCATTTCTTAAATCCAAAAATTGATTAATAAATTAAAATTTTAATCAAAAAATTCTAGCGCCAAGCAATCATTATCAGTCTGATTTTAAATTATATTCCTCATATTTAAATATTTACGAATAGAGCATATTTTGCTTGCAGAAGAAATGGTTACATACAGTCTGAAATTAACTAATTACAAAACTCTGGTTACATTTGTACAAAATAGAATTCTAATTCATACCGAAATAACCATGAGAAAAGCTGAAACCAATTCATGGAACGTACGGAAGAATGATTACGTAATAAGTTAGGCGTAAACCAAATACTGAAGAATAAAATTAATAAATTCAAACTAGCGGAAACAAATTCCACGTAATCATCTAACCTTTAAATTTTAGATGGCATACACAATACAGATATGAAGAGGAAAATTATGTGGAGCACTCATCTGTTAATTTTTATGAATCCACTTTAAAGTAATATCTTATCTTGAATAGTGTCATTGAATAGCAATTTGTATTTCCAAATTACCATCTTCATTCTAACGACTTTGGTTGCTGCATCAAATGTGTGTGACGGCTTTGTGTTGCTGATGGAGAGAGTTGTTGTTGTAGCTGCTGCATCAAGTGAGTCTAAGGACTTTGCATTACTGACGGAAAGATTTGCTGTTGCAGCTGCTG
>JAPMOQ010012849.1:2489077-2537061 GCA_026543055.1 Argiope trifasciata
TTTTTTTTATTTGTCATTATTTGATAGTTTTTCGTACATATACATCAAAATTTCCACGCGAACTTAGTCGCGGGTAATAGCTACTCTTCCTATAATTAAGATGTATATTCCATTCAAGTTTTGTAGCTTTTATTTTAATATGTATATGCTCCCTCTCCAATAACCCGATGTGTCCGATACTGCTAATCTTTCTACCTGCTCAATTTGCATAATTACCGCCATACCATCTTTCAAAACGATTAGGAAAAAGAAAAAAAAAAAAGCGTGACGTACGGATTTCGGCGCGGCACTTCCAATTAACGTTCGACTCTCTCCTTAATTATAAAAACATATACCGCTGATGCATGCATTACAAAAAAAATAGAAGCCGATTTCTCATCAACCTTCACACCTGCGAAAATGAAAACGACGGCTCTTCCAAACTTCCGACACGGTCCAGACAAAACATTGGAGAGGCAGCTGTCAGTCAGGTTGGGCGGTTGCCATGGTAACGACGAAGTTTCAGAAGGGGAAAGCACATTTTTTTTTTTTCTTTCGCTTAGAATTTATGCATAGAGCATATCAAAAACTAGCCGGTACAGTTTCTTGGGTATTGATTACGTCGAATGGTGTTTGATTATGTTCTTGGTAGACTTTCTTTGTGTAGTATTCTATACAATTGGACGTGTTTCGTAGAATTTTGCAGAACGTGCTTCTTGGAAGTTACCCGGGCTATTTCCTTTCCGTTCTTTTCATTTGATTCATGGCGATTTTTTTTTAAGATTAAAAATAAAATGCCGAGCTAATTGTTCTCATAGGCTTCAGACAGACCACAAAATAATAATTTCATAAGCAATTTGTTCTCAAATAGACCACAAAATAATAATTTCATTAAAATACCATATTCATGACGATAAACATCTTGTTGACCAGGAATTTTACACACAAACTATGTCATATCACCGGCTATTATTTTGTTATCGAATATGGGAGTTAAAAGTTCTTAATAAACTCCTATAACTCAGAGATAGATAATACAATTGAAAATTGAAAAGTCATAAAATTAAAATAGACAATGCGAGTGCAATGACGAGTTAACTCGTCACAGGTCAGCAACGTTTGGATATAAAAAGACGAGTTACTTCGTCACCGGTCAGCAAGGTTTGGGTATGAAAAGATGAGTTGACTCGTCACCGGTCAGCAAGGTGTGGGCATTTAAAAGCTTATTAACTCGTCATTGGTCAGCAATGGTTGGGTATGAAAAAACGAGTTAACTCGTGGTCTTTCAGCAACGTTTGGGTATGAAAAAGCGAGTTAACTCGTGGCCGATCAGCAACGTTTGGGTATCAAAAAACGAGTTAACTCGTCGCCGGTCATCAAAGTATTAAGTGAACTCAATTGATACACCTAATTCTAAGCTTTAACTCCATACACAGCAAAGTGGTTTAGTTTATTTTCTTTGAAATGTAGTAATATCAATGACGGTGAGTATTGTCCTTTCAGCTTTGCCATTTGTTTTTATGACATGGCGCATTTTGTTGTTATTGAAGTCACATTATGAAGAATATCAAGTTTTTAGTTTTAGTTACATTAACGTCCAGTTGTACAGCAACACTAGGGCTATTTTGGGACGGACCTCGTCATTTTGAACCGCGGTCAGATGACGAGAACGACACCTCAGCTACCAGTTCCCTCTTTAAACTCACACACCACACGAGCTTAATCCAAATAAATTTTACCACAAAATTTGATTGAAAAACATATCTACAAAGAATCTCCAAATCTACATCTTTTAAAACCGTGTACAAGATTTCTTCCATCTAACTGAAAACGTTTTTGAGTTATCTGTACCACAGACAGGCAGACATTTTCCAAAAATGTGTTTTTCGAATTCAGGGAGATTTATAAAAATTTCGGATTCGAATATAATTTGACGATTACTATACAGGCCTACCATCACAGGAAAAACCCTTGAACATGGTTGCCGTAAGAGACGAGTCTAAAGATGGGTTCAGACGAGGATTATTATTGTCCGCAAACATAGCCTCTCTACTGTTGTCCTCGTGTGAACACTTGAGACAACGCGGACAACGTTCGTCCCGACGGGACAATCATTTGCCATTGTCCCGTTGTGGTCACGTGATTTGCCGAAAGTAGGCGTGGACTTCTATTGCGGACAATAATAAGCCTCGTCTGAACCCACCTTAAGTAAGGAGGGAAATAGACATTAAACCAGACCACAACATTTGGCTACTAAATGTTCTTTCGTAGGCCAGAAATTCGTTTCGCTAGTGATAATGGAGATATACAGCTCCTAACCGGTTCTTTTAGCGCCAAATGAAATACATCCCTTTCCTTCACCCCCAAAATGTCTGACCCCTACTTTTAGGGTTAAGGCCTTATCACACGACGAAATATCGTCCGGAATTTTCGTCAGCAATTTTCGGTTTCTACCCTCAAGAACCGGTCAAGAAAGTTTTTTGTCATCGACAACTTTTTTTAACCATCTTGAAAATGCCGGAAATAGTGACGGAAATATTGTCTGCAGACGAAATTCAACCAATCATTTGAAACTTCGAAGTGACGTCACTTTCGTTGAAGTTGCTGACGAAAGTACGAACGATATTTCGCCGTGTGATAAGGTCTTTAAAAGGGTTTTTCTCGTGACAGTAGGTCATTACTCATTCTATAGAAAGTATAAGAGTCAGTCGACCACAAAAAATCTTTTCGATACTGCTATGTTCAGTGGTGGCGGGGTGATCGGCTGTATGCAAGAAGAAAAAGTAAAGGCCTTATCACACGGTAAAATTTCGTCAGAAATTTTCCGTTTCTACCCTCAGAAACCGGTCAAGCAAGTTTCATATTCGACAACTTTTTCTAATCAATTAGAAAATGCTATCGGAAATATTGTACGCAAACGAAATTTAACCAATCATGTGAAACTTTGAAGTGACGTCACTTTCGGTGTCGTTTGCTGAGGAAAAGAGTCGACGATATTTTGCCGTGTGATAAGGCCTTAAGTATAAGGGAAAGTAAAAACGTAAAGAAAGTACGTAAACAAAATAATAAAAAAAATACGTTTTTCTAAACGTTAAAGTAAAAAATATACCTCCCACATCCAAAATCTTTAAACCACTGATTAAATAACAATTCGAAGCATATATACATACTATCAGTCCCAGATACTGGGGACGCACGCGGCAATGATACAACTCAACGCACTATTTCTGACTCATCACCCAACAGGCGGATGCTACCGTTTCAGAAGCAAGACAATGAAATGACTTTAATCAGTTTCAAGGCTGAATCTCGAGATTCAAAACATCTGAACGGCCTTGATCGAAATAGAACTGGAAGCAGCAATTCGTATTATTAATACGCTTTTTATGCATTTTATGACACTACGAATAGAAACCTTGACGACCTTATTGACGAACGGGCACACAAATCCGTCGAGCTAAAGGATTAAACATTCGTCTCAAATGGGTTGAGAGGCCGTAATTTTTTTTCTATTCATAGATATAATAAAGTTGAATCTTTTTTAATGTCTAAAATTTAATGGTGCATTGTAACTTTCAATGGCCGTGAGATTCTTTCACAAACATAAACTATGACATCATGATTACTTTTTGAGCGAAGAATGGTTGGTTATTCGTAGATTCAAAGGGTCAAGGCGAAAACAGTAATTTTGTTGGCACACAATGCAAGTGGTTGTTTAATCAAAAGTTACTGTCCTCTTAAAAAAATTAAATTCAAATTTTAACAATGTTTACGGCTAAGAGAATGTATGCTTAAATATTAGTTAAACTGATTTCTTTTAATTTTTTCGGTACTTGCCGATATTAAAGGTGATCAAACAGCGCCAAGAAAAAATTTCGCCAAATTATAAAAACATATTCAAATGCATATATATATGTAATGATATTCTTAACATCAAATTCAAATCCAACTTAATTCCTAAAGCTTTATCTTAATTTAGCCCATAGTTACTTCATTCTAAAATATTCTCTAATTTCCTGATCCGATTCCATTTCTCTACTTAATTAATTCAAGAAATGCTTTGTAAAGTTATTTAGTCCGCGATTCTTACGGTGAGAGTGAACGATAAAAATTGTTGACTTAATAAATATTTTTTTTTAATTTTTCCAATTTCTTTTTCGGTACTTAATATACCAAGAGCGTTTAAGAATTATACTCATATGCCTGACCGAAGATAGTCCTTTATTTAATTTTAATTTGCTGAAAGAGGGTTCAGCATGTATTATATTTAGTAATTGGCGATGTAAAGACTGTAAAAAATAGTACATTAGATATAGACAAAAGTAGATAGCTGATGATTTTCAAGTCCATTTGAACACAGCCTCAGCCTCGACTTCTGGGTGCGGGCACAACGCTCTGTCTTAACGTGTCTGACGGGCATTTCCTTATACATAAATGAACATTTCCTGCTTTTTTATAGACATTATTGCGATCTTTGCCTAATAAAGGTGTCAGTCGATGCTCAGCCAGCCACATGGAAACAAGCTTGTAGACTTTTAGTATGTGAAACACTATTATTGTTCAGAACACTGTTTTAATTCTTAATCAGAGTGGGGGGGGCCCTCAGCCACGGGGCCCAAGTGCATAGCACCCTTCCACCCGCAGATCACCGGACCTGATTATAAAAAACGCTATGTAAAACAGTTTGTAAAAATATTGCACTGTGTATTCTAATGTGAATCTTTTTTTTTAATTTTTTGCTTAATTTTAATTTTTTGAAAATTTTGTTTCATTTTTTTAGAGTACCATGTCTGATTTCCCATAGCTCGGCAAAGAAAGTAAGCAGTCAACGAAATTACATCTAATACTTTTAGGACTGCAATAAAATTGTTAATATTATTTTATTTGACTGGCAATCTTACAAAAAATGAACTGGCGACCCAGCATTATTTTTAAATCGAATCAATTCAATACATTAAAATATGCTGAATTACTGTGAAGCTTAAGATTTTTATTTAATGAGATTTTCCAAAAACAATGCAAGAAATTGGGACGGTTAAAAAAAAAGGAAGCAAAATTTCTCAATCATGAGTAAATTAATATTGAATTTTCTTTAAAAAAATCTTTTTAGAAGCGTGAATTTCAAAAAAAAACGATACAAACAATTATGACACTTCGATAAAGAAAAGCAATAAACATTAGTCACCGATTCTTAGATATTATTTAACTGCAATAAATGTGCTTTTATTACAGTACAATTTTAGTAATTTCACTAGTAATCTGTTTTATAGGCACATACCGGCCAAAGATAATAAGCAAATTACCATAATCTGATGGTACATATTATCACACTCTTAATCTAAAAAAATGATTCGCGCAGATTCCTTTTCGTAGATGCCGAAACACCGGAAACCCCGTAATTTGGACAGGAATTAGCAGATGTTAATGCATTCAGAATGACATGCATGCTTTTGACGAAAAAAAGATGAATGGAAGTGCCGGAATCGATTAACGCTCTGCGAAGTTACACCGATAAAATTACACTATGTGGTAATGTGAAAGTTTTATGACGGATATAAAGAAATAATCTACAAAAACACTCTCTTAGATTATATTATGTATAATTAGAGAAATAATTTGATATTTTAATTTCATACTATGTGAAACATTTCTAGAAATCATGAGTATTATAATTATTAATATTGAAATAGATAAATTGTGATTTTCAGCAGCAAAAGTTATCAATCTCTAGTGTAAGAAAAAAATGTGAGATTTCATAATTACACTGAAATAGTCGTGTTCTTCAATTTTTTAGTGAAGAGATAAAGTAATTATTGCAGAAATGTTGATTTTTATATTCAATTGTTCTCAAAATGCCGTAAAAAAAAGGGGAAAAATTCAAGGCATCCTTCATTTCCATGATATCAAATCAGTCATTACTGTTTAAAGTTAGTACTGTTTTTCGGTCAAATTAAGAATAGAGTGTGTTGGTTGGTAGGTAGATTGGTTGGTTGGTTTGTGTAGTTTAATGGAGCAAGAGCCATGTTTGGTCATACTGCGCCAATCAAAAGGTAAAAGTATAAAAGATTTAAAAAAAAAAACTCATTTGTCAAAATGCAGCACAAATGTGCACAGACAGAACTGCACAAGATTGATATAAAAATTGTTTTTACCATCCATAAAATTAAGCTTACGAGTTATGAAGATTTGTTAAAATGATGTCAAAACCAAGAACCTAAATAGCAATATTGAAGAACAACAGAGTAATAAAATTAAATGCACGTAAAAAACACAATAGATCTCAAGAATTTAAAAATATGTGGGTGGTATTTTTCACCCACCAAGTCTTGTAATGTTGAAGACGAACTAAAAATGCGAACACGATAATAATGAAATAGAGGACAGTCAATCAAGATATGAAGAATACTAAATTGAACTTGACAGATGTTGCACATAGGCACAATTTCTCCAAATGTGAGATATTTATGGGTGAAGCGTATACGTCCTATACGGAGACTAGTAAAGAAGAGAATATAGAGGGAAAATGCCAGTTGTAGATACATATACCATTCAAAACAGAATCTCAGATGCTGTCTAGTGCAATAGCCGAAATGCAGCACAGCAGCGAGAACTGAAATCGTTTAAGCATTCTTCGAGCTACCAAGGGAGCTGACATTGAAATTTATTGAAGCAAATGGTTTTTATTAAAAGATTTATAAGCATCTTTATGATATATCAAAAAAAACCATACAAAAAATTATAATAGTATTTTCATAATAGATTTTTGTAATTCGGAAAATACTATGCAACTTCTTTAATGCTGATTCGATAAGTGGACCGATATGAATACTGATTTGATAAAATATATACTGATTTATAAATGGCCTGATACTGATTTGATAAAATATATACTGATTTTATAAATGGCCTGATACTGATACAATAAAATATATACTTATTTGATAAAATGGCCTGATATTTATACAATAAAATATATATTGATTTGATAAAATGGCCTGATACTGATATAATTAAATATATATTGATTTGATAAAAGGTCCGTTAATGATTTGATAAATGGCCTGATAATGATACTGATTTCATAAATGGCCTGATAATGGCAATGATTTCATAAATGGCCTGATAATGATAATGGCTTAATAAATGGCCTGATAATGATACTGATTTCATAAAGGGTCTGATAATGATAATGGTTTGATAAATGGCCTCATAATAATACTGATTTCATAAATGGTCTGATACTAATATTGATTTAATAAAAGGCTTGAAACCCAGGCTTGTGTTCTTGTATCTTATTGTAATCATCAAAGTCTATTTAAATATATTATTGCAAATAAAATGATATTAATATTCATCTATTATAAAACATTCATTTAAAAAAAAAACCAAAGCGGAAATTTAAAACATAATCGCTTTCCTAATGCAATAGAAACGAATAACAATAATAATAAAAACGTCTAATTCGATATCCTGATCTCTTACATTCAATTCTCCGAGATCCAGTTTATAAATCCGATCCCCCAACAAAAGTTTTAACAATCGGCGCTTACTCACAGAACTCAAACACAAGAATAAAATAGCAAATATACAACTCCACTCCTCTCGGCGCAAAGGGAAAAAGCCCTCCAGGGAAAAAACGTGCAGCTGCATGGTAAACACAAAAGAAGCGCCGAGTACAATGGAGTTCGGCAAAGAGATAGAAGTAAGCAAGCGAAGAAACTTGGTTCTTTCTGCGCGATTCCCCGGCGGTGTTTGCTTAAGGTGACTCGAACTGTAAATAAATGCAGTGTTTGAACTTCAGAATATTAAAGAAAAAAATGTCGATGAACACTTCAAGTTTTCTTTAAAAAAAGACTGAGCTGCATCATACTTATCCATGGAAGGAACAATATTAAAAAAAGAATACTTTAAGATATACCAACTCTACCGTAATTTTGAAAAGTGGTTTAGAGGCGGTTAAGAAATATTTAATCTCCAAAAAGGACAAATCGATCTCTCTCTTTTTTTATTTTAGGGTATGCATAGTATGGTGAAAGTATAATAATGTACAAAATATTCAAACTCGAATTTTTGACGAATCTCCACGTTTTAGGTGGCCTGGTGGTAAGGTATCGGGTTCGGAACCGGAGGGAGTCAGGCTCGAGACTCGATTCCACAACTGATATTATTCAAAAACTGATAGTCCATGTGCATGTCACAAATGAAATATCATTTACTGATTTAGTGCAAGTGAAATATTGAAAAACGTATCACAAAAATTTCAGATATCAAGCATTTGCAATTGAAAAATAAAATTAAATGAAAGTTTTTTTTTCTTCTCAATTTTTATTTATCGCTGAGTATATGTGTCCTGGTGGTAAGATCTTGGCTTCGAAACCGGAGGGTTTCAGGCTCGAGACTCGATTCCATCGAAGAACCGTTGTGTGAGGGGGTCTCTTGCACGTTAAATCTGTCAGGATAAACCTCCTACCTCTGGTGTGGTGTGGAGAGGGGGGGTACCAGTCCAGGTGTCGTCCTCGTTATCTGATAGTGGTTCAAAATGGCAAGGTCCGTCCCAAAATAGAACTCGTGTTGCTTTACAACGGGACGTTAATATAACTAAACTAAAATTAAAAACTAAACCACATTTTAGGTTGATCAGAGCATAATCAGGACCTGATCTTTCTGATCAAAAGTTCATATCAACTTTGTGTGCGTCTATGTGTGTGTCAGTGTGTGTGCGCGCGCGCGTGTGTATGTGCATTTGTGTGTGTGTTACAACTTTTAAGAAGACAGTGGACTTTATTCATTTAAAATGGTAAAATGCTTTTATATTGTGGCGATGATATTGGCGGAATTGTGCCAATGTGTAGGTTGAATTCCGCCGAGGATCGAACCTGCGATATTTGGATTTGAAATCCAGTAACTTATCCATTCGACAAAAGCGAGAGCTGATGTCTAGTGGCTGTTACTGGTTTATTGACATCACCACAATCTGTAAATGTATAAAAATGTAATTATGTCAAAATGTCCTTCAAAATATTCCATGCGGCATCATTTTTGCTTTATTATCCTGTAACAATTTATTTAAAAAAACACTAGGTATAAATTTATAATTCCAATTAAAAATAAATTTTTTAGATATATTTTTAAGCATATGTGGTGAAGTTCCATTAAAAAAATTGTTTTGCTAACCTAAAATTGATTTTTAACTAACTAAAAAAACTCGAAATATAAAATGCATGCGCATTTGTTTTTAAATATTTAAGCGAAATCTCCCATATCAGTTTTATGTAATTTTTTCACAAATTAAGACTCCTAGAAAATTGTAAAGATATTTCATTCAAATTGAAACATCTTTTTCAGAAAGAGTAATTAAAAATGTATTTATTCTCCTGGACCTTTCAAATGTTCTTTTTATTGAATTATTCTGTTATAATGCTATTTTAGTCAAATATAAGCTAATATTTTGGTGATAAAATAACATATGGATATTTCACATTTATCTCTTTCATATTTATCTAATTTCATATTATTTTATCCTTTTTTTTTAAGTCTACTGTTTTCTTTAATGGAAAAACGTTGTGATCTGCAAATAATTCACGAGTCTCAAATGTTCCCATTATCTAAAGATAAACTGTAGGGAAAAATCATGCAAAAATATAGGGAAATAAAAGAAAATATAAAAATATTATAGGGAAATAAAGGTAAAAAAGCAAAATGAAAACGATATTATGCGTGCTAAGAAATTTACGTAAAAGACAGCTGAAAAACTGATCGCAACCTTTTCTTCATATATGATGAAAGTCTTCAAAGAGATTGAAAAGTGAATACAGTTTACGAAACGACTGATCAATTTCTTAAAGAGTGATGACTAACTCTACACATGCAGAGGTTTCGAATAATTCCATCAAAATGGGGGGGGGCATTCAGTTGATAATAAATATATAATGAACAGGTGATTTCGTTTATTTACAGAAAACGAAAACACACCGTTTATTAAAAATATGAATTTAAAAAATACTACTATAAATAACGTGTTGTACCACGATAATTGAGACTTAAATTATCTTCATATATATATATATATATATATATATATATATGTTTGTGAAAATAATGTATGCTTTATCTATGCGTGATTAATTCCATTAATTTCTGCAACTGCCTGATATTGAATTGAAATGAAACGACTGATTTTAATCAGTGGAAAAAAATATATAAATAATTATTTGTAATAATGAGATTAAGCTAAATTTTAAAAGATGTGTCAAAACAAATTATAGAAGTCGTGTAACAATGATTTTGATTTAAGGTTTCGCAATTTTGCGTTTCAATGGGATTTACATCTGCATTTAAGTATTTGCTTGCTGTTGTTATTATGGAATATGAAAAATTTAATTTGCTATAACTTATATACAATTTACTAACCATTTTTTCTAAATAATAGTAGCATCATATTCAAATTATATTTACCTCCATATTTTTCATAACTATCTGTATTTGTAAATACAAAGAAATAATCCACGGAAACATTAAATTATTGAATAAATGATGTTGGTACAAGCAAACGATTTAATGTTCTTTTTTTTTTTTTTTTTGCTGTTATTTGTTTTTAATCAGAGATTTTCGAATCTTTGAAGTAAACAAACACTCATTCATCGCGTGAAAGCAACAGTGAGCAGATTCCACAACTCGAAGAAGAAAAAAATCTGAAAATTGTCTTCTAATCAACAACAGCAAAAAGAAAAAAAAAAATCATTAAGGCTACACGCAAAAAACGAAACAAAAGAAATCTGAGAAAATTGAACCATTTATTCTACAAGCACAAGCAGAACTTTTAAACAATAATAATCGTCTGCTTTTTCTAAAATTCCTTCTTTCTTCCCCTCTGTCCGTTCGAACATTTTTCCCATCGCTTTTCGAACAAGTCGGCCCTCACTCCCCAGCGGTCACGAGGAATGACTCATCGGCTCTCCCGAAAAAAAAAAAGAATGAAAAAAAAAAAAAGAATAAAAACTCACTGAATAAGAAAATGGAAGGACGAAAAAATCGGGCATTCAAATATCTTTTCTAGACACCGTTCACAGGAAGAAATTTTTCCCACTCCATTTTTGGCGATTTATCGCCCGAAATTGGCGATTGGTGCGTGATTTAAAGATATTTTTACATGATAAATTGATTGTTCGTGAAAGGTTACAGGGGAATACTAATTAACTAATGAAAACGCTACAATGTGCAAGAAGAGTTAAGCAGAAAGTTGATGATAATAATTATTTCAATGCTTATATTTCTGAAAATATAAAGAAGTTTAATATTATTATTTTTTAGCAGCATTATTTTCAAGAGAAACTTGTTTAAAAAAAAGGAAAGAATGATTGGGTTACAATAATATAACTTTTATTTCAACTATGAACGTAAATGTCCTTTAGTATATTTAATTACAAATTAATATTTTATAACGCAAAGAATTCATCCATTGCAATAAAAAATACGGTTTTTAATCATTTTTTAATTATGCAAAAAGCAAAAATAATAATAATAACTGCGAAGTTTATCTATTTTTCAAAAAAAATTATCTAAAAAGTAATTACCAAATAATTTTAAGAAATTATCATAGATCGAAGTTTAAAAAAAAAGTTTTTAAAGTAAAATATCAAGAAATAATGCTAATAATTATTAATATTAATGATATTAATTATTTATTATTTAAAAATATTTTAATTATGCAAATAGTTTCTACGGATTATAAAACTTCAAATTTTATATTATATTTTTAATGGAACGTCAAATTATTTTTGACCAAAGTATTCAAATTTATAAGGTAGACCTGAATTTCTACAATAGAAATTAAAATTCAATATCTTTATAAAATGTCTTTTTGATAATTGAAAGAAATGTATTATTATTATTATTGATATGGATAAATTCCGATTTTCAGCAGCAAAAACTGTTAACCTCGAAATGTAATAGATCATATACGCTTTATTTAAATAAATGAATCAACTCCTTCAGTGTCAATGTTGACACACCTGTTGCCATTGAAAAACTAATAAATAAATGATAAAAACCCGCAATGAAATTATTATCCAAACCATAATGAGCTCTGTAAAGTTATAGAACTCAAAATTGTTCGCTGTAAATTATTTCTGTGTTAAAGTTGCCCACCCTTTTTACTAAATGCATCATTGTTTATGAATAAATGTTTTGCAAATACAATTTCTGGAAAATATACCATTTAAAAAACCGCAGGAAACGGAAGAGATTAAAACACTTCAAAGGAGAAAAATTGTACTTGAATCGATATCAAATTCTTCATACTACATCAATACAGAAATATTTTTGAAATAAAGATTATATATTTTAAGATTTACACTTAATTTCAAAAAAATATATATATTTCTGCGGGGCACTTCGCTATTATTAAAGCACAACCTGTTAATGGTTCGGGCATCTTCTTTCTGTGTTCTATCAGAGAGATGGGTGAATGTGCCCTCATGTAAAAAGGGGTTGTTTTAGTGAATGTGTGTATGTGTGTCACCTTTATATGAGCGAGAAGTCAGACTTCTATCTTCGGGTGCTCAGGGGTTTTTACCCTCAAAAGCCACTACAACCCCTTTCAGTGTTAACACGGACACGATAATAATAACAACAATTTGGAGAACAACTCGAATCAAACTTGGAGCAGTCACAAAACAAAGCCAGCATGGTTAATTGATTATCTTATCACAGATCCATATCACACAGCTATGCCAATCAGTTTTATAAATTGGCAACTGGTTTAACTTTTTAATAACTGATCATTCGAATTTAAGGATTAAAATTAATCGACTATCTATTCCCATTTGAATATTAACAGATATCTCCAAACAATACATGTGGATCAATCTATGGTCAACGAGGCACAGAATTTCAAGAAATAAAAACCACAATATTGTCACGTAGATAGAGCTCATGAAGACACAGGAAGCAGAGTTAAATCAATTTATTAGCTCAACTCTGAACTAAGGACACTGTGACTGAGAGATCTTCAACTTTTATACAAACAGGTAAAGTTCCAGAATACCTTTCTGGAGACAGTCAGAAAAGTACAGAGCACTCATCTGGTAAATGAAAGAAAGGTATAGAATCTTCTGCAACACAAAATAAAGAAAAAACAAATTTTCAGTCTACTGGGATTCGAACTCAAGATCTCCTGACCACGAGTCCAGCGTCATAACCATTCAGCTATTCAGTCTCGGTATTGTTTCGTTTCAAAGCGGCAATATCATCAACAGTTATTTGTTCTATTTATTTTATAAGAGAAAATGACATATAATATACGAGTTTCTACATTTTAGGGACATCAAAACGACTCACTGATATAAAAACAACATTCATATTACATAGAAAAACAAATGGCAATGTTCAATTATTAGTTCTATTTTAATAAACCAATTATTTTTACGAAACAATAAATAACATGTTCGGGATTATTTCACTACGCGCAATAATACTGCACGTAGTTTCGTTTTGCCATTGACCATAAATGTCGTAATTAAATAAATACCGTAAAAGAATGCGAGTCAAATAAAATTTAAACCGTTCCATTCTTTAAGGAGGCCCAGTCACATCTTTTTCTGCTTTGCTTCACGCTTCTTAGGCATGTGTTC
This sequence comes from Argiope trifasciata, assembly GCA_026543055.1. Classification (NCBI taxonomy): domain Eukaryota; kingdom Metazoa; phylum Arthropoda; class Arachnida; order Araneae; family Araneidae; genus Argiope; species Argiope trifasciata. The sequence goes on from JAPMOQ010012849.1 coordinate 2,502,688, forward strand.
CCATTTCCCGCGTTGTTCGTGGAAGAAAAGTGAAAATAGAAATAAAAGGGTCAATTTATATGATCCGCGGACCATGACAAAAAGATACTACAGCCACTCAATTACGACTCTCTGTGCAAGGCAAAAGAAGAAGAGAAAAAGAATATATGAATTCGAAATTAAATTTAGGATTCCGGACTTAGTTGTAGAACATGGCTCTATTTGTTTCGGCATTGTGTGCGGAACAAATTAAAACCTTTTAGAATTCTTTTTTGGATTGATCATTTTCACTTTGTTAATGAATCATTTTGAAAAGTTTTTCAAATATATAATGCTGCAGTTGCAAAAAAATCTATTAAGTGGAAGGATTATTTTATTCATTTTAAAAATAATTCAAAGCACTATTACAAAGCGCATTATCATTATTAAGGTATCCGACTACGTTCGAAGGAAAAATTTTGAAAAATTGGATTAAAAAAAACGGTTTTTAAATGTTCAATTACGATATAAATACTATAAATACAAAATAATATTTAAAATATAGTTTTTGAAATAGGAAAATGTGTAGTAAATTTCAATGAAATTCAACCAAAACGGTTCACATTCTACCCAAAATGGTAATGCAGCAAATCCTATTTTTCTTTGCACACAAGTTATAGAATATAAGGATGAGCGATATGAAACAAAAATCTAAGAAAAAGTTTGAGATGCAAAGAAGTTAGGGATAAAAATCTACATATACGTATATGCATTTTATCCATAAATTCTTAACTTGCTTTTTCTAAAAACCTCTATAAATGAAAAAGTATTTCACCAGCAATCAAACTTTTGGTTCATTTCATTACCCATATCAATTAAAACACGAGCTGAAATTTTTATGCAAAGCCCTCTATTAGTTTTTGAGATATCGTGTTAAGGGTGGAGAATTTTTATGAAAATTAAAGTTTTGAGAAAATCGAAGTTAAATTTTAGCTAAAAGACTCTGGATGATAGGTCAGGATTTCTGTTTCCTAGAAAAGATAAATTGTTTTGGAAAGAGAAAAGTCTGAACTGCTAGAAATAACAATAAAGCAAAAAAACACCAAGGTGGTCGATAATCAGTGTTTGGATACCTTAATCTAGGCAAATGTAAACTTTTTTTGGGGGGAAGGAAGGGACAAATAGACAAAGGACGCAATGATTAAGAAGTCAATCTAATTCCAAAACTTTTACATTTCATAACAAAATTCTATTATAATCTTTCAAAAATAATTACTAAGTCATTCCGGCTTCGCTGTAACTTTTAACTTCTGAATAGCGCGGGCTATTATTTAGGCAATGGAACAAAAATCCTAAGTTGATAATTTTTTTTCTTAAAAAGGTATAAGCTTAAAATACTTTCGCGTGAACTCTTGCATTCTGCCAGTCAACATGACTCTCCATGCTGCACTGATTAAGTCATGGACACAGAAATATTGATAAAATCTAAAATTGTGGGTTATTTCGTTAAATTAAAAAGAATAAAAAGTGAATTGTTAAAAGTTAAAGAATTTCTCAATTTTTTTTCAAATCTTGTTTTACATATTTGAAATAGTTTTCTTGGAGACGGAGATAGACGGGGATCAAAAGGAAATTACATTTTTTTTTTTTTTTTTTTCTATTAATAAAAACTTAGTTTTACTTCATTTCCATACATTCGAAAAATTTTGTAGCCAAGGTAGAACCAAGAGCAGCGAGTTATTTAGCTTTAGAATAGTTTTTTTCTCGGAAGGTTTTTTTTTTTATTTTTTATTTTTTTATTTCACCACATGTGGAACAAATCTAAAAAAATAATCCGCGTGAATCAGGAACAGTGAACCCTGAATTTCGGTTGATTAGAAAACAATTATTAATAGAATAGGTAAAACATTAAAAATGTTACTTCATTGCTTCAGATGATCACATGAGAATGTTTCTTAGATATAAATTTAGATAAACAGATTTTTTCATATTCACGAATGGCCTTAATACCAAATTGTTTGGTATTAAAGCCATGTTATTTTACTAGTCTTATTTAAATTTTATTTATTATGAAATGAGCATTCCTAATGGATTAACGTCCCATGACATCATAGTGCTATTAAAGACATAAATAATTGATTCCATAACTTTTTCATGATATTATTACTTCATTTTTTTATTCCTATTGTAAACTGAAAAAATATTAAATATTTATATATTTTTTTAAGTTTCAATTGGAAAAAAATGAAGCGATAAGACAGTTGATGAACCATTGAAAACTGTTTGAATTTAGGGTTAAAAATGCAATATGTTGTCGAAAATGGGGAAAAAATAATATATTTAAAAAATTGCCGAATTTCACTATAATTTTCACAATTCTGAAACGTTATAATGTAGAAAATTAATTTTTGTATAACAATATTTTCGGAAATTATTGTGAAAAAAAAGGCCAAAATTTAGCTTAATTTTAATTAATTAAAATTTCAAATGAGGTAATTATTTCCAAATACTAAGGTAATCCTTCTGAAATGCGTATTTCCAAATACCAAGGCATATATGCACCAAATTTGTTTACAGTGGGTCAAACATTCTAGTCTATAGAGCACCAGCACACACATTTTCATATTAATTATTTATTGAGATTATTATTAGCAAGACGAACCAATGTGAATTTTATTCCATCATCTAAAATTATTTTTTCAAACATTTCAGCAAAGATATCAAAGTAAGGCCACAACAAGAGTTAACTTTCTTTCTTCACATGCAAAATACATATTTAAAACCCTTTTCATTGCCATAAGCAAAATGAGTCTGAGATTTGAGGCGATAAGTGCTAGAAAGGATAACCCATAATTTTCATTAAACTCAGCTCAACATGAAATTGGAAAAGTAAAGATCAAAATGATGCAAAATTGTTCTATAAAGAAATAAAGTGTTCTAGAGGGAAAATTGAGTATGTCAAACAAATCATTTCAATGTCTATAAAATAATGACTTGGCAATAATGGTGACTAATGCAATAATGGCGAATATGTCCATCTGGATTCCCAATGCCTTATTTGTCAATGCCGAACACAAGCGCTAAAAGGTTTACATATATGGAAGTCTCTTTTTATTAACCTGGTTTTATTATTTCAACGTCTTTTTCAATCATTTATTTTTAAAAATATAAACCTTTGTAAGTTCCTTGTTAAATAACGTGGTTATTCCACAAGATGATCCATAACTCATGGTTTTAAAATGTCTGCGTGTTTTCAATTACTTTTCGTATAGAAAGCATTAAAATTGTGAAAAAGTAAATGTTCGCTAAGTTTTTGCAATCGGTCAAGCGATAGGTTAGTTGTTGCAGTAGGAATGCCTTGAGAATCAAATACCAACAGTCTTAATTTTAATTAATTAATTAATTAAGTGAAGAGGAATTTCTAAATTTTCGAATAGATTCGCAGATTATGATTATTGTATAACACAAACACAGCGAAAGATAAAACAAATTTCTTCATACAAATACGAAATCATGATATGCAAAATAATTATCAACTTTCTGCTGTCAACAAATTAATTTTCATATATAGGTTATGCTCAATGAGATTAATTGATTATTATCACTAATAGCCGATCAGTGTGATAATCGATTAATCAATTTTATCACTTATTATCAACAACATTAATCGTAGCAGTTCAAAATTCGACAACAGTGTATATTCAAAAATTTAAGCAAGCGTAGAATGCTTTTAACGTGAAAGACAACAAAGGATGAATAAAAGAGAATTTCAAATTCTGGGATAAAAAGTATATCACATGAGATTAAGAAATGAATCTTTTAAGTAATTTCATCTAATTTGTAATCAATTTAGATAAACAGATTTAGAAAAATTATAAGTTTTAATTCTCACTTATTCGAATATCATTTAAATGAGAACTATATAATATAAACATTTATTACTACAATTAGAATATATTATATTATAATCCATTCAAATAGATATGGCATATGTTATAAGAGATTTTTTTTTATTCTAAAAGGATAGACCAAATTTCAGAAGTCTATATGTAAGATAGATACCTGTTTATTCAGTTTTATATATCTCAGTTAATAATATTCCGTGTTTCAAATCTATGTTAGCAGTATCTTATACAGTAAAATTTAATCTTTTTTTTTTTTTTTTCATTCCATATAACTGTAGGAATATTCTCGCCAATGAAAAATTATGACGTTATAAATAATTTCTTTCACATTTCAAAAAGCTTCTTTTTCAACATTATTATATATTGTTTTTTATCAATTCTGTATACGATTGAGTCAATCTAATTTAGCAAATAACATAACACAATAACAATTAAATCAAGCATTGAAGAGTATTTTGGGCACAATTTTATCAAATAAATTTTTTCACTAATTCTCCATTAATTTTCGTCTATGTCATAATTTTTGAAAATCATTAATATTGCTAGAAAAACAATTAAAATGATCGAGTAACTGCATATTTATAAATTGATATTTTGCATTTCATAACGTTTTTACCTGAAGCCTACTTAAAAATCTATTCTAATAATGTTTGCCAACGAATTCTAAAACCTTCTGTGCTTTTATATGTGCTTTAATATGGGTTTAATTCGACAAAATAGGAGAAATGAAAGGTGAGGTTTACATTTAACAATAATATAAATTCCAGAAACTATGCACATGTCATCCGTTAGTAAGATAGAACTGCCGAAAAGTAGTTAACACAGGATACTAAAACAAGCAGTACAATATATTTTTATTTTATTTATATAAATTTTAATTATTATATGATGAACACTAATGAACAGCATTTATACACTATAAAAATTAATATTTTTGTTATTACAAATTCCAAAAATGTCCGATAAACATTAAATTATTGTTTGTTCTGAATATTCTTCTTAATGTAATCCAAGAAATAATTCAAAAAGAAATAAAATATTAAAAAAATAATGATGATTTATCGTTGGTTATTCTCAACGGTCAGCCTAGTATGACAGACGATATTTATTCTTTCAGAAACATTACAAAAAATACTCAATTATTACCCGTAACCATGGCAATAAACTGCACACAACCAGAACATTGTCCGAAGCGGGCATAGAACTTTTCTAAATCAAAAAATACAAAGTCGATAAATGTACTAGCCATTCCAAATGATGTGAATAATTCAAAAGATAAAACAAATTATTAAATCGGTGAAAATTTATACAATGATGGACGATATCATTGTTTGATTTTTCTCACTTCTTCGATCAAGATTGATAAAGACAAAAATCAACAATTGATTACGATTAAGATAAAAATCGAAATGGGTTTTTTTCTACGTGAATTATATCAAGCAGCTAAAGGAAAAACATTATTTAAAACATTAGGAGCGGAAACTTGAAAAACCAAAATACACGCACGGACAGGTTTACAAACTAGTGCTATCCATTCAAGTCTTCAAAAACAGTGAAAATATCATTCACAAAAATGAACCTGAAGAAAACAATCAAGAAATAAAGTATATTAAGTATTCTTCGGAAAGAAAATGGAAGTCTTTTTTTTTATTGTTTGGCATGTAAACAATAGCGCACCGGAGAAAAGAATACATAAAAGGTTCTCGCAAAATTAATAGCTAAATATTCTACTCACGATAACTATGTTTACATAGAAGAAAAAGCTGAATGTTTTTTTTTTTTTTTTTTTTACTAATAAGAATTCTGTGTTGCACAAAAGAATGGTAAATATTCTGTGATATTAAACAACAGGAGATTTTTTTTTCCTTACCTTAAGGTGGTCGATTTATATCAACAACAACAAAAAAAAAGATGGAAAATATATAAGAGCAATTATTATTAAGCGGTTAGGGAGGGAATAAAAAAAGAGGTTATCGAAAGAAACTAGATTGGATTTTAATTGCTCTCGTAGAACTAAGATAATATATATGAAAAATGTAGCATTATGCTATTGCACGTATACAATTTATGTTCAACTGTTTTAAAATTAAATCCTGGGTTGGTTGGGTTTTTGGCATGAACTGCGCGATACATATGGTTAAAAAAAGGTTAAATGATCATTAAAGTTTAAATAAATAAATAGTTGTATAAAAGTAGAATATAATAGTTAAAAAACACTAGAAACAGTAGCACAGGATTGCGTATTTGCAATGAAAAAAATTTAGGAAGTAAAAGTGCTTGAAGAATTTAAATGCAAGATAAAAATTTAATAGCATATAAAAATTTAAAAATGTTTGGATGGTGGTTCTCTCCTAATAAATCAGCGAGAGTTAAGGATGATGAGTGAAAAAACTGGTTACGATAAATATTAAAAGCTGGACACTCGATCAAAATGTGATGAATTGTAAAAATTGTATAACATGTGGAACATATAGGCATTCTGTCACCGAATAGTAGTGTTTGTGAGTAAACCGAGTATGGCCTATCCGAAGACGTGCTAATACAACATCATTAAATCATGGGGTAAAGTAAAATTTGGGGTGGAAATAATTGTTACAAATATATTGGGTACTCCGTAGATAGATCTTTTTAACTAAATATGAATTTAAAAATACACCAAATAATAGTGATAACAATTTTATATCTGTTAATTTTTATATTAAAATTTTTTGGAAAAAAAACTAGTTATAATACAGCACACGCCGATTTTTTCTTCCTCTTAATATAAACAATCCGAAATTATTTACACAAACATAAGTAAACAAAAGTAGTTTGAATCTAATTTAATTTTTGCAACCAACAAAATATCGTAAAAATAATTTCTTATTTAATACAGACAATTTCTTAGTTTTAAAAATTACCAATATAAAATACAACTTGGAAAAATATAAAATTTTATAAAGCAGAAAAATTTAAATTATTTTAGTACATTACGAAATTCTTAGTCTTCAAAGCAGTGTTTGTCAATGTACATAGTAAAATGAATGAAAAGTGCATTGCAGCTCAACTAATTCATATATAAAATTACAAACGATGAAAATAATACATCAGAATAACGTTATGTTCTCTGATATACTAACATTAAATATATAATATAAAATCAAATTATGCGCAAATATATAATATAAATTCATACCAAGAAAAATTTTATATCAAGAAATGTCACATGGGAATAAAAGTAATTTAAAATAAATCTTTTGCCTTAAATAAGACTATAATTTGACATTTCATATCAAACATATTTGAATATTTTGAAGTAATAATATGAGTAGTTCATATGATTGTGATAGTCCTATAACATATGAATAAATTATGAAGTGATAATCAAAACTATGTAAATACTAGAGTTTATATTATATATTCGATAGAAAAGCCAGACGATAAATTTGTGGCAATATAAATGCAGATGAATGGCAACAACAAAATCCAGTAAAAGCATATTTATATTTCATAAAAGCTTAGAATATTTTCTTTGAGAATACAAATGCAAATAAACAACTAAAATTAAAAATTAAAAATGTAAATTTGTCTCAATTTCAATGATTTTTTAAAAATTTTAATAAAGAATAATTTGATTAGTAATTTATTTATTTATAGAACACTGAACTTCCTAATTAATTCGATATAAATGAAATCGAATAAATCGTACATATCATTATGACATATTACAAATGCACGATACGAAGAGTTTCCCTTACCATCTTTTTCTGATATTTTGATTAAGAGAAATAGATATTCTAGATAGATATAGATATAGATAAAATATAGTAAATGTAGTCTGGAAAGCATTTGGAGGAAATTTACAAAAATAAATATTTAAGATTTTTAAAAAAATCATAAAATTCACAATTATCAATATTTTTTTAATATCCAAATTTTTACATACGATAGCTTACAAAAATAAAATAATATTGCAGCACAGATATGCCTCGATTTTACGAGCCTCTATCAACCGAGTTCTCTATTAATCGATCAATTTATCATGAAGATTTGATTCAGATATGGTCAGCGTTTTTTTCAGATTTTAATTAAAACTACGAAATTTTATTAAAAGTTGGCAATGCAACTGATTTTCACAGCTTTGTATGATGTGAAGATTTGTAAAAATTGATTGGTAAATCATCTTTTGTAACTGAAAATTGATTTAATAAAATGTATAAACATGTTCATTTTTAAATATTTCTAGAGCAAATTCAATGTATTTTTCAGAAATAAAAATAGATATTTTAGATGGAAAAAAAAGACGACGAAAGCCATTCCTTTGAGAATATCTTTAAAGAATCACTGACGAAATACAAAGATAACGAAAATAAGTAACATTAGCGAAACCTCTAATCAATGATATCAGTCAGTTTTTAATCAATGCCTGATCTATACGTTTATTAAAACTTTAATACGTGATCATTTTTGACGTGCTTATTTCTATAATTTTTATAAAGTTTTGGAAAACATTTTTAAAATCAAAAAAGTTATCATTCAAAATTTATTTTCTATTAAACGGGATTTCGATTATCCGATATGATCACAATTCCAGTTCGGATAACCGAGATTTTACAATCCATTATTTTTTATTATTATTGAAGCATTTATAAAATCTCCGTGCACCACAAAATATCACATGGGGCTTACAGAAGTAAGTATTCAACACATAACAAAAGAAAGTAATAAAATTTTACAATTATTAAGGATTAATATAAGTATAAAATAAATAAGAAAATATAAATTAAGAATAAGAAAATTTAACAGGTGTCGATAGTAAATTTCCAAAAATTTTCAAGACCACTTTTAATGGAAACAATTTGATGAAGTACTTATTTCTATAAATTTTATGTATAAAGTTTTAGAAAAAAATTTTAAACCAAAAAAGTTATCATTTAAAATGTATTTTCTATTAAACGGGATTTCGATTATCCGAATATGACCACAATTCCAATTCGCATAATCGAGATTTTGCTATCCATTTAGTTTTTTTTTAAATTGAAGCATTAATAAAATCAACTGTGCACCTCAAAATATCACACGGGGCTTACAGAAGTATCCTACACATAACAAAAGAAAATAAGGAAATTTTACATTAATTAATTTAAGAATAAAATAAATAAATAAGAAAATATAAGTAAAGAATAAGAAAATTTAACTGTTATCGATAGTAAATTAACTAAAATTTTCAAGAGCACTTCTGAGGGAAACAAGTTGATGAAAATCTGTAGGGCAAGCGCAAAAATGCGATAAGATTTATTCAAAATTTCAAATCTTCCCTCCTCAGCTAAGATTATAATAAGCAAAAAAATATTCGCTCCCAATGCAACAGTAACCTTGGCGACTTTGGTGGGAAAAAGTATTTTTCTGAAATTTTCATACACGCTATGTGAAAAAGAGAAATTAAGAAAAAAAAACATGGCTTTCTTTCTCACTTACTTTGAGTAGAGTAAGGCGTATGCGAACATGAGCACAAATTCCCCGTTTTGGTTCTGGCAAGGGACACTTTAACCTCCATAAAATTGAGAAACACGGTAAATCCACAAAGGCCTGATCGCACGAATCACCACGGAAGCATGCAACAAGAAAATGAAACGAATAGATCGCAAGACCAGATCTCAGCTCTTTCACATGTACCGGCGTTCTCGTCGTTTAGCAACAGAAGCAGCGTCTCGTCGCTACGGGACGACCCTTTCTCCCGCCAATCCAGCAGACAATGTAAACAAACACAGCGACATCTGTCTGTCGGAAGAGGAACGAAAACCCAAAAGCAAGGATTTGTGAATCATTTTTTTCCTGGTTAATTTTTGGTGTCACTAATGCAAAGTAAAGAATAAAATAGTGTTTTCGGTTCATAATGAAAACTGTAGATGAAAATCAAATTTTAATTATAGTTATTTGAAATGGAATGTGTTTTAGAAAATTTTCGACATAAATAATTATCGTTTGGTGAGCGAGAAGGTTATCCGATCTTGACCTGTTTGACCGAAATATTTCTTAATCTCATTTCACGCTGGGAAAAAAAAAAAAAAAACAATATTTGAAACTGCTAATGGAATGATAAGGAAAATGGAACTATTATAAATGAAATAAAATGAATTTCTCAAATTGTGTAGCTAATCTTAATGAAATATTGTTCTTTATAGTGACTTCATGTGATGAATTTGCTTTTAAACTTGCAAAAAATGATTAAAAAATGTATCGAAAAAGTTTGTCACGGAAATCAAATTGTGGTGTGCATGGATTTTTAAAAACATCAAAAACAGGAAAAAAAAAAAAAAAAACGCTCTCAGATTTAGATTAGTTGTTGCGCTAGGCTCTACCCATTACAGTTCAAATACTTTTTTTTTTTTACTTTCTCATACAAACAGAAAATATTTTAAACGTTAAGAATTCGAACTCGAGATTTTGGTGAACTTCTTAGTTTCAGATAATGCTGAATTCGAAAAACATGTGGTGACATCTTAATAAGCCATTAACATCCACAAGGACATCAGCGATCGCTTTTGTCGAGTGGTTAAGCTATGCGACGTCAAACTAAAACATCGCAGGTTCTATCATAGACGTATATAGTGGCACATTTAAAGCCAAGACTATTGCAACAAATATATTTTTGGAAATTGTGCCTGTTTGTCCTTGTGTCTATTTGCGTACACGATATCACAAAAACACTTTCAGCTAGATGAATGAAATCTAGTATATGATCTATACTCGAAATGTTAAGATATCTACCAAGTTTTAAATGAAATTCATTCAGAAGAAATGTGTTTGTCCAACTTTCCGAATAGAATTAAGTACGAAAGCAAAGTGAAGCAATCTAGATACATAAAATTTGACACTGTGATGGGATGTTGATTATTATGATCTGTGCAGGAAGAAACAGAACTTGAATTTTCAGGAACATTTCTTTATCAATCACATTCACACACGGAACAAACACTAAGACAACATATTCATGCACACAGCTTAACAAAGCAGTATCACATCTCATTCTCATTACATTCGCAATGCATCATGGGATGACATATGGGGATAGCCTATCAGGCATCGCCACCTAGTATTCAAAAGAGAAGATAAGAGTTATGTAACTGCTACAACATATAATTTAAGATCTAATGTATAGACATGGAAGTGTCAGATTTGTATGAAATCCCTCAAGAAGTTGTCTCTCAATTTGCGCTTTCATAAACATATAAACTCGGTAATACAAAAATAGAAAGACTTAAAAATATGTAATTGGGCATACGATTTTGTGAGGAAAATTCTATTTCTGTGCCAGATTTGGGTTTTATTGGTCGGCAAAAAAGGAATCCAAATTGCACATTCTGATTTCCAAATTTTATTTATTACCTCCATCCATGTGGCAGAAACAGTGAAAGTAATCATGATAAATCAATGTATAAATAAATGAATAAAAATCGTACTCTAATATGATCTTTTGTTATGCTCTAATACAACTGTTCTTCAATGACATAAGGTTACATAAGTACATTTATTAGAGAGAGCCATAAAGTTTAGGTTACATCACTTTAGCTGGTTAACAGACTTAACAATTTAAATTTACATTTCAAAACATTTTTAATTTAACATCAAATTAATGACTTCTTTTAGTGAAATTAAGGTATCCGACTACATTAAAAAACACTGGTTATCTACCACATTGGTGAATATATAGATTTTTTGTTACTTCTTTATAGTTATTTTTTTATTGTTATTTCTAGTTTAGACTTTCCAAAACAGTTTATCTTTTTTTAGAAAAACGAAGGCCTTACCTGTCATCCAGTGTCACATATTCTTCAGAAAAAATTTGTCTTTAACTTCAATACTATTGAAACTTTAATTCTCATAAACATTTTCCACCGTTAACATGATATCTTAAAAACTAATCGAGGTACTTACATAAAAACTTCAAAGTGTGTTTTAAATAATATCAACAATGATTATAGGTTTTAGTTATATTAACGTCCCGCTTTAAAGTAACACGAGGGCTATTTTGGAACGGACCTCGTCCTTTTGAACCACGGTCAGATGACGAGAAAGACACCTGATGAACTAAAAGTTTTATTGTTGATGAAATACTTTTTTTTTATTTATGGATGTTTTTAGAAAAATTAAGTTGTGAATTTACGGAAAAAGTTGCATATATAAGTATATTTTTAACCACAACTTCTTTGTATCTCAAACTGTTTCTTAGATTTTTGCTCATTTGATTTATCATTATATTCTATAGCTTGTGTATAGAAAAAAATAGAATTTCTTCATGACAATTTTGTGTAGAGTGTCAACCATTTTGGTGAAATTTCATTAAAATTTACTACAAATTTTCCTATTTCTGAAAATATTAGGATATATAATAATATCTATATTTTACAATCTCAAATAATTTTGTTGCATTTATAGTATTTTATATTATAATCTAAACACTGTAGTTTTAAATAGTTTTTAAAATTCCAATTTTTCAAAAATTTTGCTTTGAACGTAGTCGGATACCTTAATGACTTTTAGTATAGTGTCACGTGGATAGAAGTCAAGAAGACACATGAAGTAGAGTTATATCCATTTATTACCTCTACTCTGAACTCAGAACACTGTGACTGAGAGATCTTCAGCTTTTATGCAAGTAGGGAAAGTTCCAGAATACCTTTCTGGAGACAGTAAGGAAAGTCCAGAGTACTTATCTGGTCAATGAAAGAAAAGTCCAGAATCTTCTGGAATACGAAATAAATTAAAAGGACTTAAACAAATTTTTAGTCTTCTGGGATTCGAACACATGATCTCCTGACTATGAGTCCGGCGTTATAACCATTCAGCGATGCAGACTTAGCAACGTTTCGTTGAAATGCGGCAGCATAATTTCTTTTTTTGGTATTGCGAAATGGCTTGATCTTGCTTTCGCATTGGGCCGAAGGTGAATCCGACTTCGTTCCCTTGAACCTGGAGCTCATTGGCCAAACACGATCGGCTTCAGCGGCAGGTGTTTGCAGACGGACGGTATGGCCGGAATGTATTCCCCTCACCCTCTGTTCCCCACCTGGGAAAGCTCCAGAATACCTTTCTGAAGACAGTAAGAAAAGTCCGGAATCTTCTGGAACACGAAACAAAGGAAAAACCAATTTTTAGTCTTCTGGGATTCGAACACATGATCTCCTGACTATGAGTCCAGCGTCATAATCATTCATCTATGCAGAATCGGCAATAGTTCGTTTCAATAGAGATTATATAGAAAAATTCCCTATCCTTATAATATAGAGACTATATAGATATATTTACTACTCTTATAATATGTATACTATATAGACAAATTTACTTAATTTTATTAAAACCATAAAAAGACTGCAATTTCTCTTATAGCTTTAACATTTATTAAGTTTATTTTAAATAAAAGTCTCAATGGTTTTTAACTTTTAACAAGAAACTCCTGGTTCCCGGATCCTTCACCCAAATTCAACAATTCCTGCAATTACGAAACCCGGAGAGGTACAAAATTAATTCCTAATTCCTTCGGCAGCCGAGCCGCTGCCATTAGTTCTGTTCGAAAACCAATTAGGCTCCCTACGCAAACGATGGGCCGCGTTAATGGCGGAATCCAAGCCTTCTTTCGGGGGCGAATAAATTATGGGGTCGGGCATTAAATTTTGGCCGAGTGCTGTCCCCGATTCATCACGATGAAGCACGATTTAACATTTAAGCATCGTTAATAAAATGCTTGTAAATTGAGTGAAACGGAAGCAGAATGGTTTGGTGGAGAGAGAATCTTCAGGGCCTAATATTTGATTCAACATCAAGTTGTTTTTTTCCATTTAATTCAAGATTTATTGGGAAAATAGTTTTAGAATTCAAAAGCAGTTTTAAAATAAAGAGAATGTTCTTATTTTAATTGTGTTCTACTATTTTGTTTTTAATTTTTTAATTTATTATTAAAAATATTAGGGAATTTCACAATTTATTTTTGCTATAACTTGCTACCAGATGTCGACACTGGCATGGAATCAAAATTTAATTAAATAAATCGATATTGATTAGTAAAATATATTTAAATAAGGCATTGCTATACAAAACATTCAAGTTTATAAAATATTTTTTAATTTATTATTAAAAATATTATGGAATTTCACAATTTATTTTTAATATAATTTGCTACCAGATGTCGACACTGGCATGGAATCAAAATTTAATTAAATAAATTAATATTAATTAGTAAATATATTAAAATAAGGCATTGCTATAGAAAACATTCAAGTTTATAAAATAATTTTTTAATTTATTATTAAAAATATTATGGAATTTTATAATTTATTTTTTACTGTAATTTGCTACCAGATGTCGACACTGGCATGGAATCAAAATTTAATTAAATAAATCGATATTGATTAGTAAAAAATATTAAAATAAGGCATTCTTATGGAAAACATACAAGTTTATAAAATTTCTAAGCTCAAAGACATCAGAAAAGGAATCGAAAGTGATTAACAAAATTTGAACTTTATAACAGCGAAATAAATGTTAAATAAAAATGTATAGACAAAATAAAATAAAATGTATAATGTATTGACACTTTAAAACAAATAGCCGGTTTTCTGACACCAAACTCATGTCAATAGTAAGTACTTGATCCTAACCGATCAAAATAATTAGTACAATTTCACACAATTTTTTTATTCACAGCCAAATTTGCTCTAACCTAGGTTAACAATTTGCTGTTTACACAACAGTCAGAGGTTGAAGGTTTATGGAGAAAATTCATGGAAAAAATTCTCCATCAATTTGGAGAAAAACATCACGAGACGCTAACAGGATGTTAGTCGAATCGGCTACTCCTGGGTGGGGCGTAAAGAGTACCGCAATCCAAAAATCTCTCAGAACCGTGGTGGCCTTGTAGTAAGATCTGCGCTTTGGAACCGGAGGGTCGCAGGTTCTAGGCCCAACTGCATCGAAGAACCACCGTGTAAGTGGGTTTGGTGCACGTTACATCTTTCGGGGCCAAAAGTCCTCCCTCTAGTAATGTGTCGAAGTTTGGAGAGGTGGGGGAGGCCAGCTCAGGTGTCATCCTCGTCATCTGACCGTGGTTCAAAATGACGAGGTCCGTCCCAAAATACCCCTAGTGTTGCTTCAAAAAACACGGGGATTTAATATAACTAACTAATCTGACCAAAAAGTCTCTTCTTCTCTTCAAAGCAAAACCCACGCTCTATTTCTGTCCAAACTCCGCCTTTTCACTTCCTATTCGTTCACGTGAGTTCTCCATCAGCCAATCATTCAGCAAAGATTTCACTCATTTGTGGCGTCAGTTTAGCATGGGAACTGTCCATCAATGATGTCTCCTAGCAAGTGACCACTCTAGGACACGTGTCAATGATAGTCCTTTCACAAAGGGAACCATTTGACATCCAGATGTTTGACACTCCTTTCCTTTGAAGATGCAATAGGTCCGACCGCAACAATGTACCTCAAGTGTAGTCTTTCAGCTGTACACTAATGACCAGATGCAAGGACCACTCTGCGATAAGAAGACCCCCCATCCAGGCATCTGGAAGCATTCAATAATAGATGGCGTTAACAGGTCGTGGAGCAGCTGTCTGGAAATACCACTTCTTGTGAATGGGACTGGGAATATTACACAATCAATCAAATCAATGGCATCAAAATCTGATGATACTAAAGTTACCACCTTCTCTAAATTCGTATGCTTCACCGTCAGAAAGCCATTAGAGAGAAATACCATGAATGAAATCGTTTTAAACATAGAACCCTCTATTTTTAAAATTAAAATTATTCATTATTCCCAGGGAGCGGAACATTCAAAATAGCTATTTAGAAAGGTATGTATAAATTGAAGCATTATAATGACTTTCTATAGAAAAGTAAAAAAAAAAATAGTTTATTAGCCAAAAATTATACTTATCTACAATTAAGTCTACTGTCACATTTTATTTTCAAAATAAAACTATCCTTTTTTTTATGCATAAACAAAATCTCCATGAAAATAATCAAAATAATTTGTGAAAGTATGTAAATCGCATATTTAAATATAGATTCCTGTGTGGACTGAAGTTCAGTTCTCGTACCTCCAAGACAAATAACTTCGAAGCCTCAGTAGTTATAAGTCTGAAGCGTCAGCGGTCATGAACAATCCCTTGAATCATTATAGGCAAGTCATACAGGGAAATTCAAGTTCAAGTCCCAATGTTACCTTGTATGTTAGCCTTCTAATTACCGCTATGGATCATATTTCTCATTCTATGCTATGTCGTTTGAACTTGGACAATAGATGTCCATTCATTCGTGTGTCATTTCCTATGGCACTTGCCATTGGACAAGCCCGCTGTGATGCAGACAGCGGTTTCAGCCAATAGATTGATTTTTGTCTATTGATTTTTTCAGTGGCACCCTCTCGGTCCCAGAGTATGACCTTGCCACTCACGCATCGCAATCCTTTCTACGACGCGGACTTTCATTTACTCAACTACAGATCGTAATTTAGACCTGAATCAGAGAACAATCACCTCTGAATTAGTACCCACCAGTGGTATTACTCTCGACATGGAGGACTTTGTGACCACGACAGTTTTATACGTCCTCCAGTCACCACCACACGCACAAGAAGTTCTTTGGTCGGCATGCGAATCCAATGCCCTACAAATCAGGCTACCCTGGCCTTTATTTTGTCCTACTTTTCATTATTACATTTTATCGATTGTTAAGACAAAGAGAAACAGAGTGTAATTTGGCAAAATTTGATTGACATATATCTCCAAATTCGAACTCCTAACCCAACATACACGAGTCCAATGCCCTACCAACCCAGCCACACCGGCCTTCTCATTCATATGTTAATCTAGTAACCGTTCAAATATGCGAGATTCCTCCTAAAATGATTTTGATATAACATCTGAGCATACCGTTGTGCAGTTTAGCCAAAACTGGTTATTCTGCCAATAAATTCCTTACCAAACTAAACTAAACAGCTATCTAAACCGCTATCTAAATATAAACTAATCGAAACTTGGTCAAAACCTCATGCAAAATCATCTGACGTAAAATCTGGAACAAAAACTGCCCTAAATGTTGAGAAATATTCTTCGCAAAATTTGAATAAATACTTGGGATTCGCCACATAAATTCTGTTTTATTCCGGAATTTTAAAACAGCTGGAAATTTATCAAAATTTAGAATGCAGTTTCCCAAAAGTAATTGATAGACCTATTTTTCATGGCAATAGACATAAGTAGGTTTTATATCTGGAACTGTTCAGTTGATAATTTATCGAGTTATTTATCGTCATTTCACAGACATGCATTTATCCTTTTATGTAATAAATTTTAGAAAAAATTCCCATGCCACTCACACTTGCCATAATTGTAAGGCACAAGCTTTAAAGTTTTAAAAAAAATCAGAAAAAAATATTGTTTGCAGTTTGCAAATAAATGAATAAAAATAAAAACAAACAAACAAATAACTAAATATGAAAATGAATCTAACATCGGAAATTTCAAGTTATCACGTGTGAGCATTATTATTTTTAAATCATTATGTGTCTTAATTAATTTAACTCATTAATCAGTTTAAACCGGTTTGAAACAAACACGAGACTTTTCTATCGGCCTCTTTCTCTCTCTCTTTGTATATATAATGGTAATTTTTAAACTTTCATTTCCAATTTTTCGAGTTGGCAAATAACATCTTGGAACTCGACCCATTTTGAGATGGAAAAAAAAGCATAGTTGTTTTTACCATCATCGCATGCGCAAACAGATTAACTCCTGATTGTTTCAAACCGGTTAGCATCGGTTAATGACTTAAATTATTTAAGGCAATTCGAAAGAAATCAGAGAATGAATGAGTTGGAAATCATGTTGTAACTTTAGTTGGCGAAAAATCGCCACACGAGACAAAATTCTGCATTATTTTCTAATAACCCTAAAAGCAAAAAATGGGAAATGGCCTCAAAAGCGATTAATCTTTAATTCCTTGCCTACACATTTTGAGGCATCAACAATTTGTTGCCATCGCATTTTGAAGTTTCAACATTTCGTTGCCCATACGTTTTGAGGCTTCAGAAAATTTAAACCAAAACAACATCATGTTCTTATATAATAAAATAAAAAAAGAAAGCTATGACAGCATGCAATCGATTACTTAAAATAGGCGATCCTTCACAATCGATTTAAAATTACTAAAGAATGAAGGCTATTGAATAAATTGAATACGCGTTTTGAGGCTTCAAATCAAAACAACATTTGTTCTTACATGGTAAAAAAGAAAGCTAAAACAGCTTGCAATCGATTACTTAAAATAGGCGATTCTTCATAATCGATTTAAAATGAATGAATGTTAAATGTTAATGTTAATTTGAATTGAATGAATGTTAATTTAAAGAATGAATGACAATTGGTGTGTTCATTCAAAACGAAGATTACTTTTGTCAAGCAAGAAAAGCAAGAGGGGGGGGGGGGAGAACAAGAATAAAGTGAGAAACAAACACAATAATTCTTTCACCAATTCCAATACTAATAATTGGAAAAATAAGCAGACGATTTTCTTGGTTGGAGAAGTGGCAGTGCTTTTTTTCGTCTTTTGATCGAGTTAATTAAGAGGTCATTTCAAAGTAATCGGAGCGCTGTTTTCTATCTTCACGTAATTACCACTTAACTTTTCGAACAGAAGGGAACAGTTTTCCTCTTTTTGTTCTAGGACAAAAGGTGCGACTTTAAAGATAAAAGAAATTATTCCGCAGACCAATCTTTAAGTAAAAAGGAGAAAAAGTTTTAGTTTTTTTTTTAAACAAAAGTTTTAAACGTAGGAGAATTTATTTTGAATCTTTTTTTATCTGTGATTGTAAGAAAATTCAGCCTTTATATTAAACTCCTTTTTTTTAAAAAAAGATAAAATTATGTGTTTGAATTAAAAGAGGATAAAAACCACCAAAAGAGAGTTGGCAAAATTAATTACTCGCCAAATCAAAACTTCTAATTCATTCTAAAGGATTCTTTTCTGATTCAAAAATGGCGGCAATATAGTTTATTTCGTATTAAAATATATCGGATCCAAGTTTACAGAATGAGAAAATTGCAAAATTTAAATTAAAAATTTCAATGAATATTTATTATTTTAACCTTAAACAATTTCAAAAAATAATATAAAATTTATGAAAAAGTTGTAAATATTTAATAAATATAATTGGTATTATAGCAATTGTAAATAAAATTGGTATTATAACAATTATTACTTTATCGATGCAACTGATAAAATAACAATAACAAAGAAACATTTCAAAACGCAAAAAAAAAAGCTAGTAGATAAGGAGTGATTTTAATAAACAAACAATGCACAGCATTTTAAACATATATATTGAGCAATCAAATTTTTAAATAATAAATATAAATATAATGTGTCTAAAATGTTTTAAACATCGAATTCATTAGAATCGAAAGAAATTTTTTAAACATTTTGTTGAACATTGTAATGCCCTTTTAGCAGGAACTGAAGCATCAATTTAGCCAAATTAAAAATAAAAGCATTTTCCTTCTGATATTTCTCATCGTATAAATGGTATCCAGACAATGATCTTCATAATTTAGGTGCGTACAGCACTAAGGTATCCGACTACGTTGGTAACACAGGTTATCAAACAACTGGGGAATTCTTATTAATTGTTATTTCTTGTAGATCTTAATTTTCTCTTTCGAAACCAGTTTATGCTTTTTAAGAAAAGAAAGGCTTAACCTATTATCTAACAGAATTTTAAGCAAAACATAGTTTGCAGCTAAAATTTGTCTTGTAATTCAATTTTCTCAAAACTTTCATTTTCATAAAGATTCTACACCGTTAACATGATATCGCAAATACTATTAGAGGTATTTACGTGAACATTTTAACATGTGTTTTAAATGGCATGGGCAATGAAATGAGCTAAAGGTTTTAGGGTTGGGGAACTATTTCAGTTATAGATGTTTTTAGAAAAATTAATCTGTGAATTTATGACAAAAATGCATATAAATATATATTTTTACCCATCACTTCTTTGCATCTCAAGATTTTTCTTTGTTTTTGATTCATTTCATTCATCATGATATTCTATAACTTGCATACAAAGAAAAACAGGATTGCTTCATCACAATTTTGAGTAGAATGTTAACCGTTTGGGCTAAATTTCACTAAAATTTACTGTACATTTTCCTATTTCTCAAAATATATTATATTCTCAACTAATTTTGTTTCATTCATTGTATTTTGCATTATAATTGTTAATGCATCTAAAAACCATAGTTTTAAACAGTTTTTTAAAAAAATCCAATTTTTCGAAAATTTTCCTTCGAACGTAGTCAGATACCTTAAGATTCAAATGTCAGCTTGGTGTCATTCATTTAAAAATAATAAATTGAAACTGAGAAAAAAATATATTTATGAATTCTGTGTACTGATTTTAAATATTTCTGGAATTTTTTGATAGTTAAAATTTTGAAATGCTTTTGACAATCAATCAAGCTAAATGGCTGAACTGGTTCTTTTTTCAATCAAACTGATTTGAAATAATTATTGCATAGAAGATTAAAGCTTCATTATTTTGATAACTAATATCTATGGGAAAAATTATGCTTACCACACACTAAATCCAATGCTTTTAAACAAAACGGAAGAGTCAGCACTTACCTGAAAAAAGAAAAATAAATGGATAAATACATGGAATTCACAGAATGTTGAATAAACAAACATAAAGGTGCATTTTCGAAAATTTGTAGTTATATCTCAGAGCTATATACTTTATAAAGTAAGTGCTATGTAGTTTTTAAGGTAAGTGCTTTATAGTTTTAAAACCAAAATAAAATATGTATACCTTTCAAGAGCAAGTTATATTTTTAATATCGAAATTACAGTATGATTTAAGATATTATTAAACTATGAATAAATTAATAAATAATATACATATAAATAATATGTGTATAAAATAAATAATATACATATTAATATTACATTACAATATATATATGCAATTAACATGACATTACAAACATTATTATTAAATAATATATATGCAATTCAAATACAAATTATATTTTTAATGTCAAAAATAAAGTATTTTTCTCAGTGTGTAAATTGGGTGTCTAATCAAGGAACAATAACTATTTATAAATCATTAGAAACAGGAATATATTTTCGGAATTTGCATTAAATGACCAAATGATTCTTTTCCATACAGTTTGTGTCAATAAATTTAGTGTTGAACAAGTTAAGAAATCTAAAATTTTATGCAATCTGCTAATCATAATAAGTAAAATAATTTCATCAGTATAACAAAACACACTAAATATTTTTTTAATCGTTTTTTGTAATCAAAGCTCACTCAGATATGAAGCTTTGTATTTCTGATGATTTAAAAATTCCACATTATTAAAAAGTAGCTTATAAATCTCAAATAAATCAATATATCATAAAATGATATGCTTTATTCAGAACGCTTGTGAATTTAAATCCTTTTACGACGATATTCTAAATACTTTCAGTCAGTTTCTATCAATTTAATTCTTATACGAGGATTTTTTTTTCAACCTCCGATCGCACATTATGAAAGCCAGGCATGCGGCAGGTGACGGGTATGCGCATTAGGCGACTGCGCATCTTCCCCTCCACATGCTCTGTCAATGGCAATTCCAACATGCCATTTCTTGCTCAGCTGCAGTCACTTTAACATGGCTGACTATATTAATTCTCCCGCGAAGTGTAAATAACGAAGTGTTATTCGCTTTTTGCAGACAGAAGGGAATAGTGCAAAGGAAATTCTCCGAAGAATGAGTCGAGTGCATGGAGACAACATTATGAGTGATGGTGTTGTTCGTGAAAGGTGTTGAAAGGCATGGTATGGTATGACGTCTGGAATTGTTCTGATCCATGACAATGCCCGTCCTCACAGCACTCGTGTAACAGAACGAATCCTTCAGCAATTTCGCTGGGACATTTTAGAATACCCACCATATAATTCTGACCTAGCGCCGAGTGACTTTCATCTTTTCTTTGAACGGTAGAAGTGGCTTGGGGGGCAGCGGTTCCAAACTGACGAGGAGCTCTAAGAAGCTGCCACAACTCACTTCAAATCATTGGTGGCACCATTTTATGAAGAGGGTATTGCAAAGCTTGTTGATAGACAGGACAAATGCCTTAATCGTCAAGGTTAACTTTGTAGAGAAGTAACCTCTATCGTGCCTTACTTTTGGTAATAAAATCATTTTTTTATATTCACCCGTCTTTTATTTATAGCCCATCGGAGGTTGAAAAAAAATAGCCCTCGTATGAACAATGCGATGAAGATAGCGATTAGTCATATTTTCCATTTATTAAACAGAAATGGATATATGTCTATAGCGATTGATTCGATATCTTTTTACCAAGACAATGTGTTTTACAAGTTATATATTTCTCAGGATAGATTGCTAATCTTAACCCTCAGAGTATTAATAAGGTATAATGTGAAAATATTTTCGATTAAGTATTAATATGAAAGCATTCACACAAAAGTATAATACTAAGTCACGATGATGATGTCGTGTCCGTGTTTTTACGGAAAGTGTGGGTGCAGTAGCTTCTGAGGGTAAGGACCCCTGAGCACCCAGAGGGCAGAAGTCTGACTTCTATCTCAAAGGAAGGTAACACACACCCTCACTTGCACAACCCCTTTTTATAGGGGGGGGGGGCACATTCATACACCTCACAGATAGAACACAGAATAACAACCAGAACGCCGGCATAATACTTATTCACAGAGTATTAATGTGAAAGTGCATTTTCAGCATTTTAGAGTATTCATTTATTTTAAATTAGCTGGTTCCCGGCGTTGCTGTCGCCGAATGAAATAATATTACGTGAAATCAATTAATAATTTGGCAATGTTTTTTCAAAACAGGATGAAAAGTACGACAGTATATAAAATACGAACAAATATTCATTTTTATGTATTATAATTGTGTATTCTTTTAGAATTGTAAAGCTTGGTGTTCTTTCAGAATGGTAATGAAAGAAACTATTTATTGTATCTCGTGACACGTTTAATATTCGTTCAGAATTCTCAAATTTAATTTTAGAAAATGCGATTAAAATATTTTTTAAAAATGATTAAACATGGAAAATATATTTATTCCATAAAATCATTAATAAAGTTGAACTGATAATTTTTGGAAATTAAGATGGTGCCAAATTATGTGCACTACAATAATTTTTATGGTTACTGCGAAAAACGCTAAAATTTAATTAAAATTAAAAACCTACAGGGTTGGTCACAAAACTTTCTTTCATAATCTGTAAAAAAGTGGTTAGATCTGAGAATGACTTGCATGACATTTGCGTACTATAGCTACAAAATATGAACCTTTCACTTGGATTTAGCATTTCTATGGAATCTATTATCTCTTCCGTGTATTATTTGGAGATGAATCATTGGTAAATGAAAGCGGTTGAGATCCGAATTTTTTAAAATTTTAGATAATTGTACAATCCCTATAACCATCCCGTAAGTGTAAGCAATAAGCTGACCCAGTTTCATCGCAATCGGATGAACGATTTAGGAAGGCGTAAGAGACATACAAACATTCAATTTTATTTATATAGATTGAGCTCCGCTCTAAAATTCTTTATGATCCTATTTATTTTTGAACTCCTATAGATACTGTCATAAAAGTGGTGGCTACGTTGAAGATAAAAGTGGATATATGCTTTGAAGAGATAGTGCTCCTTGAAAGTAAAATTAATAATTAGTGAGCTGTTCTGGAAACTATTCGACGCTCATCTTTTTTTAATTGAAGAGTTACGGTTTTCCTATACTAATCCGTCGGGTTCTTTCACGTGTGTAGTGGGTGTGTACGGTGTGAGAAGAGATGAACACACAATGATCAGTCCTTCAGGAGAAGACACAACACAGACGTTTATTACAAACGAGACGAACACACAGCAGCACGCAATAACGAACAGTAGCTCCAAAGTAGTAACAATATCTGCAGCACTAGCTACAGTACTCGACGCTGCTTCCTCAATAGACTACAAGGGACACAGCTCAGTGCAGCACTTGCTTGGCTCCGCCGCTTCTCGTCTTCTCCTCTGGAGGACTCGTTATCTAGCGTCGATTCCGAGCTTGAAACTGTCGCCTTTATATAATCCCAGGAGGCGTGGCTAGAAATGTCTGGACGAATCAGGGCGTATCTGGACGTATCTTGGTTCCTAATGGACGGATCGGGAAAATTTTGGATGTTTCGGGTATTATCTATTTTGTCGCCAAAGTCACCAAATTTGTCGCCAAGTCGCCAAGTTTATCACCACCCTCTGAGATCACTGACATTACACTTAGGCACTATTCAACACAGATTACTGTAAATCTGTCTTCCTTACGATGATAGTATCAGCCAGGGAAAGCAAAACCACAGGTTCGTAACAGAAGGTTTAAACTGTGCCATCCATTGTACGGAATAAATAAAATACAAATCCTATCAACTCTACAGGCAGAAATTTAGAATTATTTTGAAAAAGAATTTGTGACCTTAATTTTTGGCATGAGTGTACTATAGATATCGAAATGCATGAGTTGCTGGATTTCCACAGTTCCGAATATACTCTAAATAGAAGTTCGGTTGATCTCAAATATTGCATTTCACCTTCCAAATTGGAGTCTACTCAAATCATACTTGGTTCCAAGCATTATGATATAATAAAATTGTGTTGAAAAAATTGATAATTTAATTAGATTCATCTGTATTTTAGTAGTAGCTGCATTTGCACTCACGAAATACAATTATGGTGCTTGAATTATTATCGCATTCATTTACTGAAGTATTATTTTTTGCCGCGATAGCCTGGTAGGTAAGAGAGGCAGTCTCGTAGCCAAAAAGTAGCGAGTTCTGTCCTCGTCCGTGTTGGCAAATGGCAGTTGGGGCACGCTAAATAGGTCGTGACTGCACAGTCCTCCAAGTTCCGGTAACAAATGATACCCCTGGGGGTACTGAATCAGGGTGAGTCGGTCTCCGATTTAGATCTAAATTCTGACTTGCGGATGATATGAAAGAGTTCGGCCACTCCCTGAAAAGGGTTGTGTCGTGTGTGTTCGAGCAAAGTCGTCCTTTCACCTGAACGGTGCTCGTTCACAACGAAAGGCGCACACTTCTGCCTTCATTCGAAAGAGCTCCGCTCATTCGGGCTTGGTATGACTAAGTGGTATTAGACCCACCACCATTATTTTTTTGCATCACGTGCATCAGCGGAAATGCAAGATTTATTATTGTGATTTTAAAAAGATTATCCTCTCTGCGGATTTTCTCACTTTTTCCTATGGTGTATCTAAATATTTTTACGTATTTGTTTTTCCGAGTTGGCAATAAGAAATTGCTTTTTAAATTAATGTTTACTTTTGTTTTCGTACATAAAGCTGTTGTGTGTGTTTTTGGGGATTATAGCCTTTGTCGCTCCATATCCCAAAATATTTACATTCAAGCTGTTGTGTTTCGTAGAGTCGATGTTACATCAAATGATTTAACTTGCTTACTTTTCTCTTACGCATTGCATAGCATCAAAATATCTCTGATACAATGGTAGGTTTTTAAATTTTGATCTTGTTCGAACCCGAAATAATTTTTAGTTTCGTTTACTTAATTATATTAATTAGATTTGTTTCATAAATAGGATTTATTTCATTTATATTTCATCTTTGTGAACTTTTTGTTGTTTAATTCCGAATTAAATTTTAATTTCAACATAATTAGTTTCGATTTAATTTTTGTTGACTCAGGAAATGGGTTTTAATTATTTAATGCTTTTATAGAGGATACTAATAGCTATATTTCTGACAACCACTCGACCTACCAGAGTGTAACAGGCGAATCTGAAACCAATAGCTTAATATGATATTATGCAAAAGCCATAGCAATCGGTATTAGTTTCTGTTAAAGGTACTCTAGCTGTGAAATTAATCTATTCATTATTTGTTTGTTCAACTTTTCTGTATTTTGTTTTGGCAACTGTAATAATTTGTATCGTATCGTATTGTTTGTATCGTTATCGTTGTTGTGTATATATTCGAATTTCTTCTAGGTAGCTTTGCTTTCGTAGTAATAAAGTGATGAAGGGACATTAATACGGTGTATTTTTTGTCGTATCTAACACTAGCTTCAAAGGAAAGCTCTACTAATAGAAGCACTTAGCATCGTTACATTCATACGTTTTGTATAATAGCTAGCTACTTACGGTAGGCTCAGTGACTTCATGGAGTTTTTTTTTCTTGTTTCAGGTGCTTTAAGCATTAAGGGTAGATTTTTCATTATTAAACTATCATTTATATGTAATACTAGATATTACCCGTGACTCTGTTTAGGTCGAAATTTTGATGCGTATGTAAGAAAAACTATCAAATAATGACAAATAAAAAATTAAGCCTAACCTAAAAACGACACATTTAAAAGTATAAGCATATACGTGAAATATGTAAAATAAATACTATTTGTTCTCTTCCTGACTATAATCTGTTTTTGTGCTGAATTTCATCCAATTCTGTTCAGCTGTTCTATCGTGATGGAGTAACAAACATCCAGACTTTCACATTTATATATTAGTAAAGATATAAATGGAATGTATGTATTACTTATATGGAAGACGGAATTTTAATTGTTAAGTCAAAATCTAGCTCTAAGGTTTAGAGTCACATGTGATACTGAATACACGATGGCAGCAGTTTATTGCGTTATAAAATCGTGGAATAGGTTCCAGCTAAGAAAAAAGCCAAAAATGAGTATTACTTAAGGTATCCGACTACGTTCGAAGGAAAATTTTTGAAAAAGAATCAATTAAAACTATTTAAAATTTTGGTTTTTGATGTATTTTCAATTATAATATCAAATTCTATAAATACAAAAAAAATTATTTGCAAATATAATATATTTTGGAGAAATAGGAAAACGTGTAGTAAATTTTAACGAAATTTAGTGAAAACACTTTACACAAAATTGAAATGCAGCAATCCAACTTTTCTTTGTACACAAACTATAGAATATAATGATGAAAGAAATGAACCAAAATCTGAGAGAGATTTTGATATGCAAAGAAGTTATAAGTAAAAATAAACGTAAATATATGCATTTTTTCCCTAAATTCACAACTTAATTTTACTAAAAACACCTATAAATGAAAAAGTATTTCACCAACAATAAAACTTTTTGGTTCTTTTCATTTAACATATTATTTAAAACACACGCTGAAAGTGTTATGTAAATACCTCTATTAGTTTTTGAGATATCATGTCTACGGTTGAAAATTTTTATGAAAATAAAAGCTTTCAGAAAATTGAAATTAAAGACAAGATAGGTCAGTTCTTCCTTTTCTTAGAAAAAATAAACTGTTTTGGAAGGAGAAAAGTCTGAATTACAAGAAGAAAAGAAATTCGGCCGAGTGGTTGATAACCAACATTTTTAACGTTGTCAGATACCTTAATAAAGTGAAATTTCAAATTACTGTAAAGACAATTTTACATAAATATTTATACTAATGCATTGAATTTGAGGTTTCAAAATGTTTCCAAGCATTATATATATATACAGTATTAAATCTTGTTAAACTTTCATTACTAAACTAGATCAAATCATTTACATAGAAGACAGAAGCTTTATTATAATAAGATTTAGCATTGCGTAGGGTATTGAATGCGCATTTATAATAGCTTATTGTTTCAATAAAATTGTTGTATAAGTTCCAGTCAGGGATACAATCAAAAATGAGCTTTGTTTAATAGAGTGAAATTTCAAATTACTACAGCACCGTAAGGACAATTTTATATAAACATTTATTTGGGCAATGCATTGAAGACTAAGTTTCAAAAAGTTTTCGAATATTATACATGCATCTGTATACAATAATTAATCTAACTGAGCTTTCATAATTAAGCATTTATAAGGAAGACAGAAACTTTAGTATTGAGTCAAAATCTAGTTCTAAGATTTAGCATTACGTATGATATTGAACATCGACAGCAATATAAATACATTATATAAAGCCCATATAAATATATTATATAAATATTTATAAAGAACAGGCATTGAAGATTAAGTTTCAAAAAGTCTCCAAATTTTATACATCTATGTATAGTATTTAATTTTATTAAATTTGTCGAGAAAGTACCACGGTATTCTTTGTAGTATGCGACTACTTTAGAAAAATTGGATTTTTTGCAACTCTTTATGGTTTTTAGATATATTGTTAATAATAAACACTCTAAATACAAAAACAATTATTTGAAAATATAATATATTTTGAGAAATTGGAAAATTTGTGGTAAATTTTAATGAAATTTAACGAAAACGGTTGACACGCAACACAAAATGGTAACGCAGAAATCCTATTTTTCTTTGTACACGTGTTATAGAATATAATGATGATGAAATGAATCAAAATCTAAGAAATATTTTGAGAGCAAAGAAGTGATGTATACATTGTACGCATGAAACGCATGTATACATTTTTTTCATAAATTCATTACTTATTTCTAAAAACATCTATAAATGAAAACGTATTTCTCCAACAATACACGTCTGGGTTCCTTTCATTGCCCATCTTATTTAAAACACACGCTGAAATGTTTATGTAAATACCTCTATTAGTTTTGGGGATATCATGCAAACAGTGGAGAATTTTTATGAACATTATAGTTTTGAGAAAATTGAAGCTCAAGACAAATTTTAGTGGAAAAATAGGTGACCCTGGAAGATAGGTCAGACCTTCCTTTTCTTACAAAAGATAAACTGTTTTAAGAAAAAAAAAGTTTGAACTACAAAAAATAATTAGATTTTTTTTAAAATCGTCAATGTGGCCGATAATTAGTGTTTTTAACATAGTCGATACCTTAATCGAATTAATTAATGAATGAAATGAGCCAAAACAAGAAATTGCGATGCAAAGAAATTATGGATAAAAGTAAAATTAAATTTTCTGAAAACACCCATAAATGAAAAAGTATTTCACCAACAATAAAACTTTTGTTCATTTCATTTCCTATATAATTTAAAAGCCAAGCTGAAATTTTTATGTAAATGCCTCAGTTAGTTTTGGAGATATCACGTTAAAGGTGGGGAACTGTTGTGAAAATTAAAGTTTTGAGAAAACTAAATTAAAGATAAATTTTGGCTGAAATATCTGTGACCCTGAGTGATAGGTCAGGCCTTCCTTTTCTTATAAAAGACAAACTGTTTGGGGAAGAGAAAAGCCTGAATAACAAGAAATAATATGATTTAAAAAAAATCGCCAATGTGGTCGATAACCAGTGTTGTTATTGTAGTCAGATACCTTAAGTAAAATATTTAGTTTAATTTCAAATTCAAGTATAAAATATTTAAAAAAATCGCCAATGTGGTCGATAACCAGTGTTGTTATTGTAGTCGGATACCTTAAGTAAAAGATTTAGTTTAATTTCAAATTCAAGTATAAAATATTTAAAAAAATTGCCAATGTGGTCGATAACCAGTGTTGTTATTGTAGTCGGATATCTTAAGTTAAAGATTTAGTTTCATTTCAAATTCATATATAAAATGTTTAAAAAATCGCCAACGTGGTCGATAACCAGTGTTTTCAACATAGTCGGATACCTTAATCGACAGTCATTCTAAAATAAGTATTCGAAGTTAAAACCTACAAAATTCAGCATTTCTGCAATAAAACTATTTCCTATTAACAAATGACAACGTTTCTCGTGTTTATACCTACATCGTCATCATCTCGGATGCAACCAATATTCAAGAAGCAGCACGTAAGCATTTTAAAACTTAATTAAAAGAGGCGTTATTCCGAGAAGCAGCTGAAATTGTTCGAAAAGTCTTCTTTCAAAAGAGGCGTGCTCTGCCAAATGGCCCGCGAAAATGGAGACAAACTGCTCCGGCCATTTTCCGCGCTATTACGGCGGGCCCCATTAAAATACTGAACGTGCACCCTGTTTTCTTAGCAGCGCGGACGGAACTTGGCGTCTTGCACTTCGACATTTGATTTTGCGAAGTAAATTTATGAAGACAGATTTACGCGGAGTTAACGGAGCCTCGCATCTGAAAAGGAGGCCTGGTTTGGAACTTAAGGAAAGGGGGGTTCTCTTGCAAGCACGCGATTTGGTAATTCATTATTTGATGAAGTCTGGTATGCAGGCTTGTTGGGATTTGTGAGATGTTTGTTGAACCTGTCGGACGTTTTAAATATATGTATTCAGATTGATCTAAGATCATTGTTTTGAACGAAATAAAGCATAAATATAGTATCTTTATAAATAAAAAAGAATGTTTGTCTGTATGTCTCTTATGCCTTCCTAAATCGTTACCCGATTGTGATGAAACTTGGTCTGCTCATTGCTTACACCTACGGGATGGTTATAGGGATAGTACAATAATCTAAAATTAAATACAAAAATTCGAATATCAACCCTATTTATTTACCAAGGATTCATCTGCAAATAACTCGCCTAGGAGACAATAGATTCTTTAGAAATTATAAATCCGAGTTAAAGGTTAATATTTTGTAGCTATAGTACGCAAATGTCATGCAAGTTATTCTCAGAGGTAACAACTTTATTACAGATTATACGAGAAAGTTTTGGAGAGACTAACCGGGAGTTTTTAAATTTTAATTAAAGTTTAATGTTTTTCGTAGCAACCACCAAAAAATATTGTAGTACAAATATTTTAGAACCATCTTAATTTTCAAAAATTATATTTCAAATATATTAGCTATTTTATGGTATAAGTATATTTTCTATGTTTAATCCATTTTAAAAGAAAATATTTTAATCACATTTTCTGTAATCAAATTTGAGAATTCTGTACGAATATTAAATGAATTCTGAGATACAATATTTTCTTTCATTATCATTCTGAAAGAACACCAAACTTTACAATTCTAAAAGAATACACAAATCTAATTCATAAAAATGAATATTTGTGTGTTCGTATTTTGTATACTGTCGCACCCTTTATCTTATTTCGATAAAACGTTTCCAAATTATTGATTGATTGCACTTAATATTATTTTTTCGGCGGCAGCGACGCGCCGGGTAACAGCAAATTCTAAATAAAAGTTAAAAAAAAAAAATCCAAGAAGAACTTAACCGACTTGTCTAAGTGGTAAAAAGAAGAAAGCATGGAATCATGGGAAGAGTTAATCAAACAACAGTGTTCTCTTTTGTGTTTGAGAGGCTTTCCCTTTTAAAGTTTCGTTACTGCCGCTTTTCAATTTTCCAAAGAATTCTTTTAGGTATTACTGCTTGGAGTTGAAATAGAATTGTAAATCCTTTCTTACTTTCACATACTTCACAGGATTATGTAATTAATATTTTATATTCAAACTTGCATGTTAAATCTAAGTAAAAATGTATTAATGCTTATATTGATGTTTAGAATGTATAGAACAGAACGTTGTGTCATAAGCCGTATCAAACTGTTTGATGGGCATTTTACGAAAATTTTATTAAATTGTAATCAAACGGTTTGATGGGCATTTTATGAAAATTTTATTAAATATCAAAATATATCTACAACAGAAAAAAAAACAAAAATAACTTCGTGCAGAATTTACGAAATATAAGAAATGATAATAAAATGAAACCGTTCAAAAAGATTTTCTACTTCGAATTATTCAAGAAAGATTATTTGGAATAATAATATGAAGAAAGATAAACTGTTTGTCAAAAGCATAGGAATTCTGTTGAATATTCAAGTCAAGTGGAAGTCGGTCTCAGAGGAACAACATCATTGGATCAACATTCTTTAATCGGAAGTACGTATTATTTCCGGATGAACAGTCATTGGATGTTTATTCTTTTTAAATAAAAAGAACAGTCACCGTTTGTATATAAATCAGAGCAGTATATTTTTAAAGATATAAACTCTTTACTTTTTCATTACCGAATTTGATTTTAATATAATGTTGGTTTTTTTATACTCTGGTATTTTTGTTGAGATAAACTTCAACAAATTCTATGTTCATTTTT
This sequence comes from Argiope trifasciata, assembly GCA_026543055.1. Taxonomy (NCBI): domain Eukaryota; kingdom Metazoa; phylum Arthropoda; class Arachnida; order Araneae; family Araneidae; genus Argiope; species Argiope trifasciata. Next base: position 2,534,548 of record JAPMOQ010012849.1, read on the forward strand.
TATCATGATTCAGAAGATGAAGTTTAGAATGCAAATCATATTCACATTAATTCCTTATATTATCATGAAATAAAAATTTAATTAAAAAATCTAATAACGGAAATATGTGTCTTTACTTCTTTTATACAAGTCTGGTTTTTGTTTGACTTCTAAATTAGGCTAACGTTTTTTTTTTTTTATCAAAACAAGAGAAGCAATGTTGTCAGTTTACGGTTGCCAAAGAGAAAAGCTAATTAAAAATAAAAAGTTTCTAGAATTTTTTCAGCTACATTTTTTGTATTTATTATTTTATAAAAAAGAATTTTTGGTTATCTTAAAACACAAATAAATTATTTTCTTAATGATATTAATTTCATTTCTCTGCATTTTCTCCAATTTTAATGATTTTTAAAAGATAAATTGATATAAATAAGTAACAATATTTATCATTATTATTATTATTTAACTCCGATTAATTTCATTATTCTGTTAAGCTTTCAACCGTGCAACTTTGGCAGAGTTACAATTTAAGATTCTTTTTTTAAATGTTTTATTTCAACTCTTACTTCGAAATGGAATTATCACTTCTGTTTTATTTTGAAGCAAGAACACTTTTTTTATTTATATGAGTAGCATTTTGTAGTAACTTGTTTCTACTAAACTGATAATTTTCCAGTCTTACCAATAACTAAGTTACACTTAACTTAAATACTTTCCACATCAATAATTTTACAGTCAGGAAACGTCAGTATTTCAGTCGAACTAGCACTTTGCAAGAGGTAACTAATATTAAATAGAATTTTAAACTCAAAAGTAATTTGATTATAATATTTAATTCAGTTAAGTGAGATTACAGCCTAGTCTTGAGGCTAAACGAAGTTCATATGTGAACTATCTTGGTAATTACGACACAAACTCTACACTGATATTGAAGTTTGATGTTTTCAAAATATACCAACATCAGGATATTTAATTCATGAAGGAATATCTGATGCGTGGATTTATGGATTTTCTACAGAAGTATGTCCATTTATTGCATCATCAGAGATGGAAAATGGTAGGGAAAGGTAATTCAAAAAAGAATTAATTTCTTAATAAATTTTAAAAGTTAATAATATTGATTAATTTGATCCGATATTTTATATATCATGTTTGTGCAGTCAAAATATAGCTCTGGAAAATAAATTGGCCGGTTAATTTCTCAAAAATTTGAAATTATACTAAAATACAAATATTTTATTCCCAATTTTCAGTTAAACAAAAATTGCTGTTAAAAATTATTTTTATTGTCCTTTCACCTACCGAATTAAATATCAATAAAAGCAAATTCTGTTAAAAGAATTGCCGCGGTAGCAGTCTCGTAACCGAAAAGTAGCGAGGTCTGTTCTCGTCTTGGCCAAAGACCGCCGTGTTGGCTGATGGCAGTTTGGGCACGTTAAATAGGTCCTCCAAGTTCCCATCACAAATGATACCTCTGGGGGTACTGAATCAGGGATGAGTCGACCTCTGATTTGGATCTCAATTCTGACTGGAGGATGGATGAATGAATGTAGGAAGGAGTTCGACCGCTCCATAAAAAGGGTTGTGCCGTGGGTGTTCGAGAAAAGGTGCTCGTTAACAACGAAAGGCGCACACTTCTGTCTTCATTCGAAAGAGCTAAATCTCATTCGGCCTGCTATGACCAAGTGGCATTAGATCGACCATCATGGTTAAAAGATAATACCGCTAACTTACCGTATTTTATGTCCCGTTCGCTCAACATTTTGCAACAATTTTTGTGACAAATAAACACATATGTATTTCTGTGTTATAAAATTAAATAAGGATTAAAATTAAAGTTACCTAATTAATAGAAGTAGCACATTAAAAAAAGCAACAAGAATGAAATAACTTTAATAGAAATTTTAGATATACATAGAAAAATAATAAAATAATAAAAATGATATAAAATACAATGTAATAAAAATAATATAAAATATAATAAAATAAAAATAACATAAAAAATAATAAAAATAATTAAATAACTTCCTGAAACTCGTCTTTTATTTTCATCTTAAGTCTTTCGTCTACTATTTTCATAATGAAATTATAAAGAGTCTTGCTCCTCTACAATCGAGCTAGATACAAGAGTTCCCTTTCAGGAAAAACGTGAAATCGTCTTCCAAAATTCTATCCAATAGAAAATCGGTTACAGGCAAATGAAGAATGGAAACCGTCATCCGAGAAGCTCATCCCCCAGGAAGATTGGATTTCCGGGTCCTTCTATCCCCCTAATCTATGGACATGTCCGGACGAATCGAGCCCCCCGAATTCAAAGCAGACCTTCAATCTCTTCCGTCTATATATATTTGCATACCCATTTCTTGCTCAAAAGGAACTGTCTACTTCGGCAATTTGTTACGTCTGGATTCGAAGAATGGGCTTTTCTCCCCTTCTCGGAATGTATATGGAAATATCAGGTTCTAAAATTGTTATGAACCCATTTTCAAATGAATGGAAATACAGATTCTAAAATTGTTATAAAATTTTTATGAA
>JAPMOQ010012849.1:2539047-2551793 GCA_026543055.1 Argiope trifasciata
AAGTAAATATGCTATGTGTTTGAAGAGTAAATATGCTATATAGTAAATGAAAGTAAATATGCTATATAGTAAAGGAAAGTAAATATGCTATACAGTAAAGGAGAGTAAATATGCTATATAGTACAGCAGAATAAATATGCTATATAGTAAAGCAGATTAAATATGCTATAAATGAATGCATTCAAGGCTTACGTTCAAACTAGTTAAGTAGTTAAATACCACATACCAGATCCTGTCAATAACCGTAAAGTATAATTTTAGCATCAAATTGTCCAAACTATTTCCCTACGCCTGTAATAATTACAAAAGTCGTTGCGGCGGACTGTAAATCAGCATGCTAACTAAGACACATACCGCATGACTTTATTACACCTGTTGAATAACACGCGTTTGAGCGAAACATAATTCCATCCTAACGGCTGGTGTGTTTCTTTACTTTTGTAACCCCCCCATAGCATTTCGTACAGAGCAGGGTGGTTTTATTATCTTATTTATAGTGATTATCGTCTGCATAATGTTTCACATGAAATGGCTCACAATTATTTCGGAAACTACGCGAGAAATAATCTGATTATTAAGTATACAGCTGTAAGACGGAACAAATGCAGGGACCATGTTTATTTTTAAGGTATCCGACTACGTTTAAAACACTGGTCATCGCAACCATTGACGAATATTTGAAAATTGTTATTTCTTGTTATCCAGACTTTCCTCTTCTCAAAATAATTTATGTTTTCTAGGAAAAAGGAAGGCCTGACCTATCATCTAGGGTCACCTATTTTTCAGCTAAAATTTGTCTTTAGCTTCAATATTCTCAAAACTTTAGTTTACACAAAAATTCTCCACCGTTAACATGATATGTTCCAAAATTAATTGAGGTATTTGCATAAAACAATATCAGCGTGTGTTTTAAATAACATTAGAAATGAAATGAACCAAAACTTTTATTATTGGCGAAATACTTTTTCATTTATAGGTGTTTTTAGAAAAATTATGAAAAAAATGCATATATGCGCATATTTGTACCAAATAGCTTCTTTGCATCTCAAACTTTTTCTTATATTTTGATTCATTTCATTCATCATTCATTATTGTTCTCTATTAGCTTGCGAAAAAAAAAATAGGATTGCTGCATTACCATTTTGGGTAGAGTATTAACCGTTTTGGTTAAATTTCACTAAAATTTACTACACATTTTCTATTTCTCAAAACACATTATATTTTAAAAATAATTTCGTTGTATTTAGAGTATTTTGCATCATAATTGACAATACATCTAAAAACGGTAGTTTTTAATAGTTTTTAAAAAATCCAATTAAAAAAAAAAATTCCTTCGAACGTAGTCGGATACCTTAATGTAGAGAACAAAAATAATTGATCGAAATATATAAAGGCCATTTCTGGGAATTTTGGGTAATAAGCCAAACTAGCAAACCAGCCATTGCGATCGTTAGCTTTAGATAAGTGTTGTTATGTATAGATGAGGTCATAATTGACCCGCGGTGCCTCAATTTTGGGTGGGAAACTTTCGACGTCGTTTATCTTAATTCATCAACGAAAACCGTCGCACTGATTAAGTCATGAGTACTGAATGAATCATGTTTAAACTGTCAGGAGTTAAATCAATGACTGCTGTTTATAACGTCACACAGTATGGTTTAGTTTTACAATAATATTTAAGGTATCCGGCTACGTTAAAATCTCTTGTTATCGACCACATTGGCGTTTTTTTTAATTGTTATCTTTTTACTTCTAGAGACAAACGGGGGCTCAGAAAACTTCAATTTCAACAATTTGAACATCTGACAACCAATAAAGATTAAAATATTAAGGTATCCGACTACATTAAAAATAATGGTTATCGACTACATTGGGAAATGTGTTTTTTAATGTTATTTCTTGTAGATCTGACTTTCCTTTTCCCGAAACGGTTTATCTTTTCTAGGAAGTGTCTAGGAAGTAAGACCTATCATACAGTGGAATTTTAAACAAAGCATATTTTTCAAATTTTCACTGACTTCAATTTTCTCAAAACTTTAATTTTCATACACATTCTCCACTGTTAACATGTTGATATGAGATTCACTTATATAAATAAACATCGCTTGCAATAACTAAGCCTTAATACATGATATATAGTCGATCTATGAATAGTCAATAGTCGACATTACCAATTTAGAATTTTGTTAAAGGGTAACATTTTGGATCATCATGTACGAAATACAAAATAGTAAGAAACTACTCTTCATGGATTAATTTGAATCAGATGGAAAACGGAAAAAGTGCACAAAATATAATCATTTCTAAAATATAGAACAATATCCAGGAGATTTGTATAAAGAACCGCTGAAAAATTAAGTAAATATTTAATCAGAATAGTAAAAGCTGTGCTGTGTAATATTTCATCTTCATAGCCTCATGGGGACTAATTATGTTCAGAAAGTTAGTCACCCGTCTTATAAATACCTTACAGTTTAAAAGATCTTCAAAAGATCTCGAAACGCGGAAGTAAGCTACAGTTCTCATTTTGAACAACATCAGAGAACTGATTATTTTCAAAGAAGAACCTAGAAATTCTATAGGTAGGTTTTAAAAATGGACATCTTCCGAGTTTAATTCCGTCGTCGAATATGAAAATTCACCAAAGCCACTGAAGACTCGGATATACTCCGAACTTCAATTCATAAAGTAACTGTCTAGACAGGAGAGTTCCAGGAATACGTTTTTGTTATTTTCAGTTTGCGTATATTTTACCAAGTCCCGGTAGACAGTCAGACGAGATTGTTTACCAAAGTCTGCTTCTGGTTTTGTAGGTTCTCAGGTTCGTTAAAAATGCAGGATTTGAAATGGGTTTTATGACTATTTATTACGCTAAAAGTCGGAATTGAAAGCTTTTTGAATTTTCAACAACAATAAAAAGGATAAAGACAGAAAGATACTTTAAGACATATTTGAATTTAAGACATATATGTCTAAATCCAATACTTTAAGACATATTTGTGGGGCAAGATATGAAAGACTTACAGACTTTTCCGATGATACTTTGTTTTTAAATCGACTTCCTCGACAAAAACATTTGTAAATATCAAATTTTGATAGATATTTAACTATTTAAGAAATCTTAACTGTTCATTTTATTCCAATAAACATTACCCTATTACTCTGTTTATTGTTTTTTCATAATACTATAGTAACTGTCAAAAAAATTCGAACTCAAAATTTTGAAGAATCACCCAGTATTAGACATCCTTGAGTTCGAAACATGTTTTTAGAAAATGTCCATCTGTTTCTCTGTAACATCAATAACTCAAAAAATGTTTTCAGTTTGAAGGCTGAAATTTGGTACACGGTCTTTACACCACATACATAAGAGCCAGCTTCAGATATCTACAAATCTATAGATACCTATCAGATCTACTATATCTATCAGATCTACAAATATCTACAGATCTACTATATCTATCAGATCTACAAATATCTACAGATCTACTATATCTATCAGATCTACAGATCTACTATATATATCATATCTACAGATACCTGCAGATCAACTATATATATCAGATCTACAGATATCTATCAAATTTTGAAAAAAAATCTGTCCAGAGGAAATTCCTCTGATCGGCTGTTTGAATATAAGTCAACACGATAACTACAAAACAAAGACAGCTGCATAGATAAGAATTGGAACACAGATTTGGCATCGGTAGTGTAGACATATTTCAAATCCGACTAGAAGTTGACTTTCTGCGATTTGCACTTTCAGAAACATATAATTCAAAAACGCAATGATTTAAATATATCAAATTTAATTTGTGATTTTGTGAATATTTTGTAACAAATTTTTAGAAATTTCAAAATTTTAGTGCAATTTTGTATCAAATTTTTACAAATTTCAAAATTTTAGAACAATTTTGTATTAAATTTTTAGAAATTTCAAAATTTTAGAGCAATTTTGTACCAAATTTTTACAAATTTCACCGCAGTTTTGTACCAATTTTTTGTTTTAATTGAATGAGAAAATATATTATTAACAACATGCCTGAGATTAATTCCCCAAAACTTCGATTTCTCACGACAGATTCAATAAAAATGCTTAATTCACATCAAAAAGTTAATATGTTATAATTGTACGTCAATGTTATGCAAGGCTTTCTCGGGCATGCCAAATTTATTTGAGAATATGCGAGAAAGATTTCGGGAGACCATTCACACAGGTATCTTTATGCATCCAACTGTATCACGTGATACAAAAGGAAAATTTTAAAACACTCACAAAAACTTTTCACATTTCTTTATTTTGAAGTTTAAAGTTCAATCAAGTATAGCAAAGTATTTGAAAATAATTTTCAAAAATGTTATTAAAATCTTGTTTATTATTAAAGTTTACTCAAAATTGCGAAATAAATGAAATATTCACATCTTCAACAATGGAAAAATATTCAGGATGAAATATTAGTAACAGTAACAAAAATGATTTCTGTTTCAAATTAACATAGAAATATATCTTTTAAAACTCACTTAATATATATTTTTTAAAAAATGAATTAAAAAGGAGACAATAATTATAAAATAGAAAAATTATTATCATTGTAATTAATTTTTTTGACTCTTAAGATAATGTAAAAAATATTTTTGTGTTGCAATATTTTCGAAAGTTGTTACTGAAGCAATTGTTGCTAAGCGGTTATAAGTAATAATAGATTTATTAATTAGTTGAAATTTAAGTTAAAATTTCTAAAAATACTCTCAAGGTGCACATTTCCTTCTGTCAAAATATATGTTGCAAATCTGACAACTCGAAGTCAGTCTGATATTTAGAGTGCCAACATACACCATACACACACACACACACACACACAAACAGAGGGAGAGAGAGTTACAAATTCAAATGTAATTCTAAAATTCATTTTTAATATTTTTGGAAAAATAAATTACATAATACAAAAGTCAGTCATTTTCATTGTAAAGATCTTTTTTAGAATTTAAGATACTTAAAAATTATTTTTGTCATGTTATAGATTTGGAGCTTATTGCTGAAATTCCTCCTTCCATTAATTGAAATAATAATTAAAAATTCAAAAAAAAAATCCGAAGAGCATATTCAATTCCTCTAAAATATATATGTGCCAATTTTGATAGTTCTAGACTAAACGGTCTGATCTGTAGAGTGCCAAAACACACATACACACACACACACAGAGAGAAAGAGTCGCATATTAACTTTTATTAGTAGTTGAGATGGATGGTCCAATTTGAACATAATTAAACTGTTTTAATTGAAATTAATTACGTTAATTAAAAAACCTTTCTAAACTAAATTCAATTAAATAATTTTGAAAAAATGAAACAAAAGTAGAAAAATAATTATTCAACAGAAAAATGTGCATCATATTAAAAAACAATTTTTAGTCTTTTAAAATGATGAGAAAATTATTTTTCTGCTATAGTATTTCAGGAATTAGTTGTTGAAATTCCTCTTGGTTATTAATTGACTGAAATTATAATTAAAAAGTTAATAAATGGCTCAAGGTGCACATTTCCTTCTGCCAAAAAATATATGTACCAAATTTGCGACTCTTGGTCAAACAGTGTGGTCTGTAGAATGCTACATATATATATATATATACACAGAGAGATATATATAAATACATATTATGCCAACACAAACACATTCATTTTTATTAGTAGTAGAGATGGAAAAACATATAAAAAATTTAAAAAAAATGAAAAAAAAAAGAGTCATACGACCGAAAAATTTGTATCATATTAAAAACAATTTTTAGTAATTTAAAACGATGAGAAAGTTATGTGTACAAAATTTGCAGCTTTATGTCAAACAATCTGGTCAGTAGAATGTTAACACATGCACATACAGAGAGAGATAGATGTGTACAATGCCAAAACACAGAGATAGATAAAAACATACAATGCCATCACATACACACGGACAGATAGATAAAAACATACAGTGCCAACACATACATACACAAAGATAGATAGATACGTACAATGCCAATACATACACATTCATTTTTATTAATAGTAGAGATGGAAGATAACATTTCAATCCGAGCATAAATAATGGTTTTAATTGAAATTACTAATGCACAATAATAACAATAATCAATCATGCATTTTTATTTGTGATCAATGAATAGTTCTGATCTAATATTCACTCATACCAAACAATCAAAATATTTTTTTATCATGTTATGCGATCTTATATGATCCACGTTAAAAATAAGCATAATATTACCTCATACAAATAAATCAAAAACTGCAATTCCAAATCTTATTTATAATATTTGACAAACCAAACCAAAACGCTTTTTTAAAAAATAACCTTACCAACACAATTTCCTTACCAAAGCAAACTCCACCTACACAAACTGCGACAAAAATAACTCCAACCGCATGCAAAATCCAAGGTATAAAACAAGCAAACAAAAGAACTTCCCATGATTCCACAGTGCTCTGCCCACATTCTTTCCACCGAGATGTTCTGGGGATTTTAATATCTAAGCAGGCCGATCATATTCCCATGAATAATTAAAACGCATTCCGCATCCTCTGAACGGAAAGAGGCGGATGAAACTGAAGATTCTGTTCGAAGATTTTTGTTTAATTTATTCTTCATTAACGCGATTCTCGGCGCCGGTCAGCCATTTTGTTTTTAGTGCGCGAGAACTTCTGTGAAGAGATCCAGAAGCGGAAATGAGCTCATTCCTCGATAGAACAATGTGAAGTCGCAAATTTCCTAATCTTGACGTGCCAAGGTTGGGCAGAATTACAAGTTAAGGCTTCAAAAAATATGTGTGAGGTGTTTTGTTGTATGGTAGTAATACAATTCCGAGGAAGAACAGAATGGGTATTAAAACTACTCAAACTTTTCTAATAAATCAAATTTCTTAATGGAGATAATATTTACCACAATACATGTTTAGATTAAAACAAATGTATAAAATAATTGTTTAATTTTTTTTATGATTTTTGTTTAACTTATTAATGGGTATTAACACTACTCAAACTTTTCTAGTAAATAAAATTTCTTAATGGAAATAACATTTACCACATTACATGTTTAGATTAAAACAAATGTATTAAATAATTGTTTAATTTATTATGCTGTTTAATTTTTGTGATTTTAGTTTAATTTATTAATGAGTACTAAAACTACTTAATTTTAAAATACTACTTACTTTAAAATACTTTAAAATACTAAAATACTTTAAAATACTACTTAATTAAAAAAATTAATACTTAATTTTTTTACTTCATTTTATTACTTAATTTTAATAGGTATTAAAATTTTTATGTTTAATTTTTTTATGATTTTTGTTTAATTTATTAATGGGTATTAAAACTACTCAAATTTTTCAAGTAAATCAAATTTCTTAATGGAAATAACATTTACCACAATACATGTTTAGATTAAAACAAATGTATTAAATAACTGTTTAATTTATTATGTTGTTTAATTTTTTATGGTTTTTGTTTAATTTATTAATGGGTATTAAAACTACTTTATTTTAATATTTAATGTTTTTACTTAATTTCTTTACTTAATTTTAGTACTTAATTTCTTTACTTAATTAAAAAAAAACTTATTTATTACTTAATTTTAATGGATATTAAAAATATTTGTTTAATTTTTTTATGATTTTTGTTTAATTTATTAATGGGTATAAAAACTACTTAATTTTAATATTTAATATTTTTACTTAATCTCTTTACTTAATTTTTAAAAAACTTATTTTAATACTTTATTTTAATGGGTATTAAAAAATTTTATGTTTAATTTTTTATGATTTTTGTTACTTTATTAATGGGTATTAAAACTACTCAAACTTTTCAAATAAATCAAGAATCTTTATGGAAATTATATTTACCACAATACATGCTTAGATTAAAATAAAAGTATTAAATAACTGTTTAATTTTTATGATTTTTGATTAATTTATTAATGGGTATTAAAACTACTTAATTTTAATTCTTAATTTTTTTTTAAAAAAACTTTCTTTAATACTTAATTTTTTACTTCATTTTATTACTTAATTTTAATAGGTATTAAAAATTTTTATGTTTAATTTTTTATGATTTTTTTTTACTTTGTTAATGGGTATTAAAACTACTCAAACTTTTCAAATAAATCAAGATTCTTAATGGAAATAATATTTACCACTATATATGCTTAGATTAAAACAAATGTATTAAATAACTGCTTAATTTTTTAGGTTTAATTTTTATGATTTCTGTTTAATTTATTAATGGGTATCAAAACTACTTAATTTTTTTACTTAATTTTAAAAAAAACTTATTTTAATACTTGATTTTTTTACTTAATTTTAAAGGGTATTAAAAAATTTTTGTTACATTTTTTTGTGATTTTTGTTTAATTTATTAATGGGCATTAAAACTACGCAAATTTTTCAAGTAAATCAAATTTCTTAATGGAAATGACAGTTATCACAATATATGTTTATATTAAACAAATGAATATTAAAGAACTCTGAGAATTAATATTTATTATAATAATTATTTTTCGAATATTTATACCTGTGTTTCACAAACAAGTATAACAAATGATATATTATATTATTTTGATGATGTCGTTTCTACACAGAATCCATACATATATGTAATGATATTTCTTAATCTAGTTTAAACATAGTTTCCTAATTTTTATCATAATTTAACACATATTAAAACTCGTACCTTTACATTCCAGGCTAAGAACAGTTTAAAATTGCTAATCACAAAGTGTATCCACATTTTGCGTAATTAGTGATTATTTAAAAACTCATCGATATCAATGTTATTTTTTTAAAAAAAATAGCTTTTTGCTGTTATTAAAAATAGTTTGGAACTATCTGTGATAAGCCATAAAAGATATTAAAACTCGTTGATGCAACAGATTATTTTAAATAAAAATTTCGTTCTATAGAAATGCTTTGTATTAATAACATTTTATATAAAAGAATCGTTTGTTTTATATAAAAGAATCGTTGTGTTAAAAATAATTTGTTTTAAAACCTTTTACGCATATTTTCTTATTTTAATTAAGAATAAACTTGCTGATATTTTTATATTTTTGTATAAATAAATCGTTTGCGTCAAAAATTAATTGCTTAAAAAGTATTTGTTTACAGATATGTTGGTATTTTATCGAGAGCATATATTAAATTCATATTTATTTTATCGCATGCTATGTCTGCAACTTGTAGCTTTTCACAATTTATTTCATATGTAACAACTTTAACTATTTTTATAAATATTTGATATCACAAAGTAAGAGATCTTTCTTTGTGTTTGGTATATTTTTCATTCTGCTCCCAAATATTTTATTTTAATCAAAGGTATGAGGAAAAGCTTGTGAAAATTAATTAAAAAATCAATTTTTAACTAGAAAAACTTATAAAAATTACATCCTGAGCTAAGCGAAGTATATCAATTAGTAAATAATAAATATCAATATTTGTAGTCTATTATCATCCGCTTTTTAGTGCTGTATATTGATTATTTATATTTTTATTACATAAAAATTTCATTTTACGAATATATCTGAATAATATCATTTAAAATGTTTCATTCTTTAATCATAAAAATTTCATTTAGGATTTATTAACATCTGATTATCGGATTTATTAACATTTTATTGTTGTAAATTTTTTTTACTGATGTCTTAGGTAATGTTAAATCATTAGTTATTGTAGATTGCATTATATATTGTTCTATTGTAGAGATATTGTTCTTTTAAGATGAAATTAAATTTGGTGGATAATGATTTTTCTCTAGTACATAGGTACCCAACGTGGATGATAACGCCCCCTTGTGGGCGTTTGAAGCTTTTATTATGAAGCTTTCAGGGGGGAGGTAAAAGACCCAGGGAAAATTAGGGGGCGTTAATATAGCACGGAGGGGTGTTAGAAGAATTACCAAATATAGCGTACAATGACTTCAATGAGCGATTCCAGGACATTTTAAGCATGTACAGACCAGGCTGGGTTTGGGATCCTTTTTCCAATATCAAAACAGCAGGATCACTTCAGTTAGAAGAAGAACTAATAGAACTGACGACAAATGAGGATCTAAAAATAAATTCAAGAATGGCTACCAAGAATTTCGGCTGCAGAAGTCTATTTCGCAACTGCATTCAGGATTAGGGTCGATTGTACGACGACTTCTGATAGTATTCCCCTCTTTATATTTAGCAGAACGTGTATTGAGTGCTGAGGCAACATTGGTAATGAAAAAGAGAAATCGGCTCCATATTACAGAACGCTTCGATTTACGATTGTTTTTAAGTGAAATAGAGCCTGATATTAACAAGCTCCTTAAAATGCATCAAATTCAGCCTTCTCATTAGTTAAGTTATAAATTTGATGTCTTTAAATTTTGATAAAAATACTTTTTAATACAATTAAGTATGCGTTTTGATGGGTCTCGGAAACTGACAATTTATTTATTTAGAAAGTAATAGTTTATTATGAATTAATTCGTATCATCCAAATCCCTGCCTGTCCTTTATGACAGGTAAGCTAAAATTTTTATTCCTTTTTTTTTTAATAAAGAAGAAACTCAGTAGCGTTTCAATTCCAACAATATTCTATCTATTAGAATTTTTTTTAAATTCTTTTTTTCACCATGCATTATGTACGCTCTTATTTATCTGGAATGGGAGGGGGGGGCGATATAAGAAATAGTCATTAGAAAAAGGGGGCTCCAGTTCAAAAAAGGTTGGAAACCTCTTGCTCTAGTGGATCAAATATTGTCCTCCACGATGTGAAGTTATAATTTGTTACAGATTTATAATTGTAAAAATAAATATATCCTCTAATAACAGTCTTCAAATTGTATGTATCTAACGTTAATGCATTTTCATATACCTGTGAGCTCACATGCATAACGGCGGACATATAGACGAATTTCATACATAATTTGATACAAATCTGCAATTTAGGTGTAAGGATCATATCCCAAATGATTTTTAAGTTATTGTGATCTATGAAAAAAATTACGAATCCGTAACTCAAAAAAGTTAAAATTTTTGAGATTAATCTAAGTCTGAAAATTTAATTTCCTGATGTTTACAAAGGTTTATATTTGTATAATACGAGAAAATAAAGATATGATAACAAATCTCATAATTACTTAAGATTATATTATATTCACTTTGAACAAAGATTATGAAGCGGATATAAATGCAAACGATTAATATAATGAAATATTTATTGCATACAATACTTAGAATTGTCAATAAATTTTAAAAAGAGACTCGAAACACCTAGACAGAAACATAATTGGCATGTTTCCTCTATGTTTGTTTTATAATTAAAATTTGCTTTTTATGCATAAAAAAGTGATAGTGTGCACTTCAAGAATTTATTTCAGCCTCCATAGATAAGAGTAGAAACTCAACAAATAAAAAAAAAGTATTTTACTTATAAAAAACATTTTTTTCAGATTTATTAATCTTTGAAACAATTATGCACGAAAATAAAATTGGTATCAACGAAAAGTTAATGTTTTGAACTTTAAAAACGACAAATTTGTTTAACTTGCTATAATACACTCATATATTACTAAGGAAATTTTTTTTTTGTTTTTTTGTTCAACAATATAGAAAAAGTAATAGTGAAGAAAATAAAATTTTACGCGGTTTTCATGTACCAAAAATAATTGCAACATGTTTAACAAGTATCAAAAGCCACTTTTCCAGTCAATCCAAATGCACGAGCCAAAAACTTCAAATAAACCTATTCCCGTCATACTTGCTATAATATACACATGAATTATTAGTAAAAATGCTGACATATGGAGTCATTCTTAGTTAAAAACACAAAAATATAATTTTAAAATTTCGAAACGTCCTCTTTTAATGAGCATCTACTACTGAATTGGTATTTTTGGTCGAATTTGGACCATCTAGATCTAACTCTCTAGATCTAGATGGTTTATAGAACGTTTTGAACTACTATTTTCATCATACAAATCATATTACCCATGTTGCTCTAAATAGATAATATATTGCCGCATTGAAACAAACATTGCCAAGTCGGACATAGCTGAATGGTTATGAAGCTGGACTCATAGTCAGGAGATCATGAGTTCGAATACCAGAAGACTTAAAATTTGTTTAAGTCCTTTTAGTTTATTTCGTGTTCCAGAAGATTCCGGACCTTTCTTTCATTTACCCGATAAGTGCTCTGGACTTTTCTTACTGTCTCCAGAAAGGTATTCTGGAACTTTCCCAACTTGTATAAAAGCTGAAGATCTCTCAGTCACAGGGTTCGCAGTTCAGAGTTGAGCTAATAAACTGATTTAACTCTACTTCCTGTGTCTTCTTGAGTTCTATCTACGTGACAATATAGTAGATAATTTCGTTTTGGAATAATTATACCGATAAAGTTGAAACAACTACACAGCTTTTAAACTTTTTTTTCTTACAAACTGACTGAAAGATTTCATTTTTTCATGAATACAGAAAAAATAATTGTGAGGAGCATAGAATTTTACACATTTTTCATGTCTCCAAACTAACTATAACAAATACAACAAGCAATACAAGCCACTTTAAAAGTAAATTCAAATGCACACGCGTCAAAAACTCCAAATAAACACAACATGTTCAACAAGCAATACCAGTCACTTTCTTAACAAACTCAAATACACTCACGTCAAAAACTCCAGACTAACTACAATATGTTCAACAAGCAATACAAGCCACTTTCCCAGTAAACCCA